>JASDQU010739478.1:128088-162545 GCA_032191745.1 Picea mariana | reverse complement strand
AATTCTACCTTTTTGCAAGATTGCTTTCAGCTCTTTTCCTTTTCATTTAAAGAGCAACAATGCCACAATACTAGTAAATTACACCAACACACAAAATTTTGTAAATATCAACATCCCTAAAAAAAAAGTAAATATATTTGTATATACTACCAAATATCTCAAATGATAAATAAATCCAAGGGATATAGGAAAGTGTCATAAGGTATTTACAAAACTAGTAAAAATAGAGCTTCAAATGGAACTTTATGCCTTACTAGTCAATGGAATGGATATGTTATTATGTGTTGAATCGTGTAAGAAGTCAAATAGTCAATTAAGTCAGAGTGTGACTAAGTAGGAAGTTTTTTTGGGAAGTTCCACTAGGAGATAACCGACGTAATATGGAAGTGATAGATTTACTGAACTATTGATAATTGACTTGAAGATCACATTGAGATAATTAATGGAAATAATGGATGCATGTTTCTAGAAGATGTCAACAAAAACCTAAAAGGTTCTAAAGAATGTTTATTGGTCAATTCTTCGTGTAGTATGGTCTATGAGTAGTTGAATGGTTGAGGACTAAGTTGATTGGGGTTCTTGGTAGAATAGCACTCAACGTTACCATGGAATAGATCAATCCTAATGGTTTCTTTGAGGGTGTATATATTAACCTCAATGAATTGACAAAATGTACAAGGGATTACAAGATCAAAAGAAACATGTGTATGGTGCATCAACAATAACTATTGAACCAATTCATTGTCATTAGGAAGTGGGCATCAAATGACATGTAGAAGTTGAATTGATTGTTCAAGTGGCATGCAAAGAAGAGGAACAATTGTAAAGTTATCTCTTAGAGATGGGCCATAAGAATATGAATTGCTAGAGATTAAGAAAGGGAGGTAGAAGTTTGAAGATTACAATTGACCTCACACACCCACTAATAACATGAGAAATTTTAGTATGTGGTGCACAACAACTTGTTATGTCTTTAATCTTGGCACATAAGAAATCTTGCTTTACTAAGTGGTGCACTCTTATCTGATCACAGATTGGATAATGTTATATTATATAACATATGAACTGTGCAAATGTTGTATGATGATTGTTTGTATTCCTAATAGAAATTTTGATGAGGTGATGCAAATGTAATATTTGTGAGGCTTAGTTGGAGTTAGAAATCTAGATAAAATATAGTAATATAAGGTGGCAATTCACGTTGATTGAGAGTAATCATGACAATAATTTCAAATGTAAGTGCATCATAACCTATTGTAAACATAGTAATGTGAGTTTTAATGGGATATATATTAAAAAGAAGATGATTTTGAGTGATTCTTAATTGTCACAAAATTTATGGTGGTAATGAAGCCTATTTCTACAAATAGTAATGTGAGTTTTAATAACATATATATTTCGAAGAATATACAATTGAGTGAGTCTTTTAATTGTCACAAAATTAATGGTTATAAAGGGTAATTTCTATAGATATCCACACTTCACTCGTGTTGTGGGATGGTCATGCTATCCACACTCCCTAGATGTGTGATGACTAATACTAGTTGTCTACTAGAGATATTAGGTCGAAAGGTTTGAAGATTTCGCATTTGGATTATCTCTAGAGTTAGTTCAATATTGTCAAAACTCCAACATATTTCAACAAAGGAAGGGATGGGATATGCGAGATGGAATTAAGGGTTTAAAGGGAGCTCAATGATTTACTTTATTTATTTGTTTGCATTATTACTTGTTAACATTTTAAAAATTACATTAGGAACATCGCTTATAAATAGTCATCTACATATGAGATATGTGTGTGCTAGATATTCCTAAATATCCAACACACATACAATATTATGGTTCAATAAACACATTAGTTACTGATGTCTCTAGGTTATTAATGAATTAATTAATAAGTTGTCAATTTGAAGTTATATTATATGAATATAAATATCATCAATAAGATAATAATTAGTTCCCATCTTTAAATATTAAATTAAGTTAAATAATTAGTTCCCATCTAAGACTCTTTTATTTCTATATTAGAATTTATTATCCAAAATGAATTATTCATTATAATTTTTCCTTTAGTCAAAGGGTCACTACAATTGGAAAAGACCACCAAAGTGGGAGACAGGTTCCTTTTTGAGGAGTTTACAATGATAAGAGTCTATGGTCTGGAAGAGAAGCCATATCAAAAGTGAGTGTTGAATTTGGTAGAGAATCCATATCAAGAGACTCAAAACAGTGAAATTCATTCAGTTATTGACTAAAAATCCAAGCATATTAAATTAAATATTGATCGGATGAATTTCAAGGAAAAACCAAATCTACACTAGTAGGCTCAAAGACTAAAAATTCAGCCATGAATCAATCAACTCAGAGATAAATAAGGGATAGACGACATAGCAAATTCTTATCCTTCACTCATCATCCATGCACAGAAAAGCAGGGCATTTGAATCTATAGGTCTTTAAACACCGAAGTGATGACCGTCGATTCGGCTCTTGGCCGACTATTCAGGCACGGACTGATGTCTAAAGGGATAAGGGACAAAGTATAAAACCACAATCTTTTCAAGGGGAAATAATGGTTGAGATAAGTCTAGACAACCTCATTATATAATTAGAATCAAAGAGTTCCAAAACCACTAGAGACAAATAATGTGGTTGACCAAGAAACATTGCCATGGTTTAATCCTTGTGGTGTACCACATGACCAATACACTTGTTTAGTTTAGTTGCCAAACAAGATTTCCAACAAGCAATGTTAAGCTAATATTGATCAACCAAATGATCTAAATAATTATGTGGGTGAATGGACAAGTATGATCGGCAATGTTTCTAATGATCAAACAAATGAAAGAATCATTGATCCTACCATCATTGATAGGGAATTATCACACAATACATTTCAAGAGGAAGTCAAGAGGAGAATTTGTGAGAAGTATTGGGTTACTTATGAATGTAGGGGTAAACAATTTCAAAAATAAGCCAAAAGTAATCCAACTCAAAGTAACCTAATTAAAGTCTAACCAATCCAAATCCCAGTAATCAAAATCAAATAAATCCAAGTATGTGACCACATGGAACTCCTAAAGGAACCCAACCAACTCAAGTTATGAAGAAAAAGTGGTTACTTAAAAAAAAAAAAAGTTATGAATTGTTTTTGCATAATTGTATGTTGGATTCTAGTAGGGCATTAAAAAATGTTATGCCAAGAAAAATTATGAAAATATTAGGAATTGAAAACACCAAACCTTATAGTAAACAACTTGGCGGTTTCATTCCTTGGCCCTGAGATCCTTGAAGAAGAAACCAATGTGAAAAGTAATTTGTTTTAAGAAATTCTATCATTTAAATATTAAAATGACATCTTAATGAGAACATGCGTATTAAATTTTAGGAGGAAAACTAGCATTCCATTATTAGTGATTTCCTTTATTTATATAATTTTCTAATGAATTAAGGTTATATATTTTGGAAGCTTTAATTCATTTTTCTAAGTTTCGACATTTTACACCACAAAGTAATATGTTGTGCATGTACCCAATAATTCTTCCTAGTAATGAGATTGTCTTTTTTATAGATTTATATTATAATTGACTTGTGATGAGAGGAAAGCATTAGGTTACATCAACCCTTAATTTTTTTCCTTTAAAGAAAAGATAATATAGTTTATTCATAATCTAATTAGTTAGCCTCTATGGGGGCGAACTTCTTCAGTCTGGGTACATTCTTGCATAACTGAGTTTATATCTTAGTGTTGGACAAATCTTTTCCTATGTAGTATGAGTTATTACACCTTGGGGGTTTTTATATTTAGTAGTGAGTCAAAGTACCTTCATTTCGGGACAAGTTTGGTATGAGGGGAAAGAACTTCATTTGTGGTTGTCGCTACCTTCCATTTGGGGACTTGTTAATGTTGTTAGGACGGTCAAAACAAAAGGGTGACACCTACAGGCCCATCTCTTGCTTTGGGGACACTATTGTTTATGATTGTTTTGGCCTATATTACCACTTACAGAGTTGGTATCACCTGCTAATAATTGTTGCACACTACAGTCATCTATAGGCAGACATATTTGGAGTAGTTTTGTAGAGACAGCATATACAGAGAACATATATCATATTCCTCTTCTAGTATTTTGTATTTTTCTGTGATTTCATTGTATTGCTTCCACCAAATATTTAATACAATAAAGCAGTGGGGTTATTTTGTTGTTTTTTATAGTCCTGTAGCAAAGTTTGTGTTTACTATGTGAGTAGAATGTTTTAAATACAAACTATTTGTCTTAATATATAAACCAAGAACTGAAACAAAATGTATCAGAAAATTTGGCAAGGGACATTACATCCAACCATACATCCTCCAAAGTATTGTAGTACCACTTTTGCTTCTATCGTCCATTCTACTCTCCAAATATGGCCCTATCCATGTACAGGTACAGGCCCGAATTCGGGCCTATACCTGTACATGGACAGGGCCAAATTTCAAAGGAATGTGTTCTATTACCATTAGTTTATAAGCAACATGTATAAGGTGTGATATGTAATAGATCAAGCATGTACTGTCTATGTAATCTAGGTTCACTATTAACTATGTAAGAGTGATTTTGAAAATGTATCATAAAAAATAGGTGTAGTCCAATAATAACAACTTAATATTTAAAAATACACAATTAAGAAAAACATAACAATGGTATTACATAATCACTACTTTCTAAATCCAAATGTATTGACATAATTTTGTCAACATTGTACTATTTTCTAAATCCAAATGTATCACTACTTTCTTTCCTAATTTTGTCAAGGTATATTGTAAATTGATAGGGCCATATTCGTCCCTATCCATGTACAAGTCCAAGCCCGAATTCGGGCCTGTACCTGTACATGGACAGGGCCATATTACAGGGCCATATTTAGCCTTGTCCATGTACAAGTATAGACCCGAATTTGGGCCTGTACCTGTACAAGGACAGGGTCGAATATGGCCCTCTCAACAATCTAAAAGAACATATCTAATTCCTAAACTATAATTCCTAAACTATATTTAATTCCTAAACAATCTAAAAATATAAACTATAATTCTGTTATAAATTTTAATGCTATTTTAGTAAATAAATCTAATCTAACCATACCTTAATGATGATCATTGCTCCAACTTCCACAACACTATCGTTGCTCCAACGTCCACCTCCCATATGCCTGCAGCAAATGCCAAGCAGCACAACAATACAACAACACAATCGACTCTCCGCACTCACAACGAACACTCTCCGAACTCACAAACACTCTCTGAACTCGCAAACACTTTTTGAACACTCTCTGAAACATCACAACAAACACTCTACAAACTCACAAACACTCTCCAAAGCATAGTAGAAAACACTCTCCGAACAACACAGCAACAAACACTCTCTGAACAGCACAGCAACAAACACTCTCCAAACAGCATAGCAGCAAACACTCTCCAAACAGCACAGAAGCAAACGCTCTCCGAACAACACAGCAGAAAACACTCTCTAAACAGCACAGCAGCAAACACCCTTCAAACAACACAACAACAAACACTCTCTGAACTCGCAAAAACTATGACAGGAGCGATATGCGAGTAATTTATAAACATTTGTTCGGCCAAAAAATATTTTGGCCGAAATAATGTTCGACCAAAAAAACTTTTCGACCGAAAGATAGTTTGACCGAAACATTATTTTGGCCGGAATATCTTTCGACCGAAAAGATGTTACCAGATGAAATAATATTTTCTCAAATAAAATTGGACACGAAAATCAAGGGTGTCGTCAGAGTGTCATTTGATTTGACATTCAAAGCTTCAGCTGAAAGATTTTTTGGTCGAAAATCCTACTTTCGGCCGAAAACAAAAATAAGTTCAGCCGAAAAAATGATTTTCGGAATGTTGGAGACTCGATTGTCACGAAATTGTAACCCACCTTCATGATTCCACCCTGCATTAGACCAAGGTATTTCATCTCAAATTCTGAAATGAGCTTCTTCTTACAATAAATGATGAGTTTTTCTCCTCTAGTTAAGAATAAGTCATCCACATACAACAACAATATAACAGGCTCATCATTCATAATCTTGAAGTAAAGGTTAGAATCATCTTTACTCTTGGTAAAGCCCAAGCTCATCAAGAAACTGTCAATCCTTCCATACCAATCTCTAGGAGCTTGCTTCAATCCGTACATAGCCTTATTCAACTTGCAGACATGAGTCTTCCTATATTCAACTTCAAACCCTTGAGGTTGTTCTATATACACTTCTTCTTCAATGACACCATTCAAGAAATTTGTTTTCACATCCATCTAGTGTAACTTCCACTTCATCTTAGCTGCAAGAGCTATGATGGTTATGATTGAAGTGTATCTGGATACATTAGCAAATGTCTCTTCATAGTCAATGCCTTCCTTTTGATAAAATCCATGAGCAACAAACCTTGCTTTATATTTCTCAATACTTCCATCAACAACATTTTTTATTTTGAAAATCCATTTGAAATATACCACATCCTTGCTCTTTGGTCTGGGAACTATTTCCCATACATCATTATTTATAATGGATTAGTATTATTATTTCATGGAATCTTCCCATTATTTCTTTTGAATATCTTCTTCAAATAAAGTAGGCTCCTTCTCTAAGAGATACACATCAAATCCATATAACTGGAGAATGGCTTGGGTTTCTTGACTTGTCTCATGGTTCCTTTGGGGGTACCATAATTCTCTCCATATTGAATAAGTTCCCTTGCCCAGACTTTCTTTCTCTTGTGGGAGATTGTCATTTGGGGAGGTTCTTGGGATTCTATTATGTCATGATCTTCTATAATCTCCTCATCAAGGGAAGTTATGACTTCCCTCACTGGTTCTGTAACTCTGGGAGCCACAGGTTCTTCTTCATATACTTCTTCAAGCTGGCATCTTCTTGATTTCTTCAGTGTTGCATATTCATTAAAGGTTACATCCTTGCTGATCTCAATATGATGGTAACCTAGTATATAAACTCTGAAGGCCTTGACGACCTTATAGTATCCAACAAATATTCCCTTCTTTCCTGAAGGGTCTAGCTTGGTTCTCTTCTCTTTTGGAATGTGTACAAATATTGGAAAGCCAAATATTTTGAGATGGCTTACTTCTCGTTTCTTTTCGGAGAAAATATCTTCAGGGGTCTTGAACCCAAGTGCACTATGGGAAAATCAGTTTTTTACATATACTATTCTTTTGCTTCTTATGCCCATAAGTGCATTGGAATATCTTGTTCATGGATCATAGTCTTCACTGCTTCCATTATAGTTATGTTCTTTCTTTCTACTACACCATTTTGTTGAGGATTGTAGGGAGTGGTGAGCTCCCTCTTGATCTTGGCATCTTTGCAAAAGTTTGCAAACACTTTTGAGGTGTATTCTCCTCCATTATTTGACCTAATTATCTTTATATTTCTTTAGAGAGGTTCTCTATCAAGGATTTGAATTCCTGGAATTTACTGAACACTTCATCTTTTGATTTCAAAAAGTAAACATAGGTTTTGCGAGAATAGTCATCAATAAAAGACACATAGTATACATATCCACTGATGGAGGTTGATGGCATTGAGCCACATACATCTAAATGAATGAGCTCTAGGACTCCTTCTGCTTTGCCATCTCTCTTCGAGAAAGGGTTGTTGATGTTCTTTCCTTGTGCACATCCGTTGCGTACACCTTCATGGTCAACATGGAATTATGGTACACCTTTGACTGACTTGCTTACATATGGTAATGCTTTATAGTTGATGTGAGCTAGTATTCTATGCCAAATTTCACATGGATTCTCAATGGATTGGGTCAAGGCTGCTTTTGAGTGACCCTTTAGCTTATACTAGCCACCTTCTTCTTTTCCAATAACAATCGATTCTTCCATGTTTTTTCCTTTGGGCCACATAAGAACTTATCCATCTATGAAAGAAAATTTGAAGCCTTTCTTCTCTAAGGTTGAGATAGACAGTAAGCTCTTTGTCAAACCTGGTACATATAGTACATCCTTCATCTTCATTGGGGTCCCTAAATCAAGTTTGTAATTTGATTCTCCTACTCCTTTGATAGGGTATTGATAATCATCTCCAAGTGTAACTTTCTAGGGAAACTTATTTTCTGTAAGGCAAGAGAGAATGTCTCTTTGACCTGTCATGTGCTTGGAAGCACCATTGTCAATGAGCCAAGTGTCCTCATTAGGTGACACTAAGACTAAGAGGGAAAAGATTAAGACATACTCTTCAATATGTTCTTTTATCATCTTTGTTCGTCGCTCTTCATCTTCAATTGTATGGGCATGGTGTCTCTTTTTTCTCTTCTTATATTATTCTCGTCTAGTTGGACAATTCTTATCAATATGTCCTATCTTGTCACAATGGTAACATTGGTAGGATTGGAAATCTTTTTCTCTTCTTTGACCTTTTTGAAACTTTTGGAATCTCCTTGGAGGGTGAGAGATTCTTTAAGTGTGAATGTTTTTGGGGGGTGAGAGTCCTTATGAGTTTCTTTCTGGAAGTAAGACATCTTTCTTCCTCCTTTAGTATGAGTAGCTAGGGCATCTCTTGATAGTAATGCTTCTCGGTTAGCTACTCTTGCTTCTTTTTGGACACATTCTTCCCAAAGACAGTCAAAGTTTAATTTCTCCTTTCTGGCACAAATGGTTTGGATGAATGCATCCCAAGGTCTTGTGAGACCATTAAGGGTTGTCATTATAAGTTCGTCTTCATATAGAGTATCACCAAATGCTTCTAGTTGTTATTTGAATTGTGATATTCTAGAGAAGTATTCCTGAATTGTTTCTCCGTTCTATATCCTTGTACTTTTGAGTTGAGTTCTTAGATTCATCTTCTCATTGATGTTCTTTCCTTCATACAATCTGGTTAGGGCACCAATTTTTTTTTTGGAGTCTTCTTTGAAGCCACTTGAGGAATCAAGTGATATCTAATATAATCTACAATGATTCTCTTGGCCCTAACTATGTCCTTTTGGTGTTTTGATTTATCTACAACATCGACAAGTTCTGGTACATCTTATTTAATGAATCTTGCTAGGTCATTCTCTTCAAGAATGAGTGTAATCCTATGCTTCCAGGAATGAAAGTTTTCCACACCTTCTAGCTTGTCAACAAGCTTAGTGGTTGCAAACATATTTACCTGGAGCTAGGAAAATGACCAAAAATTGAAAATGCTCAGAATTTAATTTTGAACTTACCAGGAGGTGCGCTTGGCTAAGGCGAGTAGCCTGGTATAGTTAGATTTCAGAAAATCCAAATTTTTCCCCTTCAAACTTGACCAGCAAAATTTTGGACTGGTACTTCTGGTACTAGTTCTAGTTTCCTGGTTTTCTGGTCCTTTTGGTTTTCTGGTACTTCTGGTTTTCTAGTTTTGTAGTACCAGTGAAAACTAGGGTTTCACTTTCTAGGAGTTTTTTCCACTGAAAAGGTGCGCTAAAGGTGCTAAAGAGTTCCCTATTCTAGCGCGCACTTTTATAGATGGTTTTTATGATGAAATTCCTCTTGAATAAAAATACCTAATTTTCTTGTACGACAATAGTGGTGTTTTTCTTTATCCAGTGAAAGATGCTCTCTTTATCTTACCTATGATACCATGTGAAGGTTTAAGTTATTATTAGGTTTCTTTTCAGTTTACTAGATAACCATATCATAGATAGGATCACTGAGAGAAACACAATCACAAGATACACAACATTTATCTTGGGAAACCCTCATGGGGGAGAAAACCCAAAAAAAACTTCCTTAATATAGATAGCCAATAAAATGCCAAGACAGTAAACCAAACACTAGAGAATATCCTCTACTAAGAAATGCACCTCTCTCTTCCTTCTTCTCCCAACTACAGCTACCATACTTGTGCACTAAATGAGAGAATGAGTGAGTGATCAAATGAGGAGTTGGATTCATTTATTTATACAAACTGGCAGGAGATGGAAAGGTGTCTCTTCACTGGGCAACGCCGACTTGTCTTCTTAGTGGTTAAAACCACTTTAATTAGCCTCGGGGATGACTTCTCAATTTGAATAATATATTTAGGTTTTGACCAATTCACAAAAGGGGATTTGGTCAATTACAATGCCCGACATGATCAATCCACAAAAGGTGATTGATCTAATGAATAATAACTCAATAATAAATAGAATACTCTTTGCAGTTACAATATTTCAACATTCTCTATGATTCTTCTTGTGAGGCGGATGCTCACGACTTTATAATGTGTTATCCCTCTGATGCTGGAGTAATGGAAAATTCATAAATTGCTTCAGCACTTTAACTCCCCTTCCCATATGAAATTCCAAACTGCAGAGTTCTGGTGTGGCTGGCTGTGATAATGAATCGAGAGCTTGCCTTCCAATTTACCTCCTTTAGTTGTGTGCTTGATGCATGAACTCCTTGCAATGTCAATATTTGAGTGTCTTTAAAGCGTTGGAGATGCATGTACTTCCTGCACTCCCTTGCACAGAATCATGACTGAGTTCCCTTCAAAATCCTTCACCTTAAGAGAAGGTATGGAGGAGGTGATGTTGCGAGCTACTCAGCGAGCATGGAGAGACGGGTATGACGAGTTCCCATGGAGGAGGAACACAGAGAAATCTGAGATATCCATTTATCCGTCATGTTGTGTGTAGGTTTCCATGGGCTGGATGTTATGGGAGTACAAATCCTCCCCAAGCATGACGCTCGACTTACAACACGCCTCAGCCAACTGTAGCGTCGTGTGGGGACTGGTGTTAAGTGGAGCGACTATGGGAGGGGGATGAGTCATTAGTGGGGGACTAAGAAAAGGTACCTTCCCAACATTTCCATATGACTTGCGGCCTTTCCAATTGCTAAATTCACATGTTCATGCGCTTCAGTATTGTTAGCATGTGGGACATGGTAGAAGGAAGAATGGAATGAGGACATGATTGCTTTTATCCTTTCAATGATTCTTTTAAAATTTTAATTATTTTGACCTGTCCCTTTAACAAAGTGTTAAATTATATTTTTTGAGGCCCCTGTTACAATAAGGTTGTTAACTTATTGTTCCTAAGCTAGGAGTACTCCTTGATACATCACATAAGTCTCTCCCATGTTGTTGGTGGTTACGCCCAGGTTCCAAGAGTAACATAGAATTATTTTTCCTCTAGGGATATACAAAACCCCTCTTGCACCTACCTCCCCTGAGTTTCCTTTTGATGCACCATCAAAATAGAGGACATGACTATCTTGAGAATTTAGCCAATTTTTGAAGTCTTGTTCAGAATAATGAAGCTGCCAGCATGATTTTTTTAGCAAAGTTAAGGGGGGAATGGTGGGTTGGTTTATTTTCGCCAGCCATTTTTCTTCTTCTTTTTTCAAAGGGAAACCTGCTTGAGCTTTAATAATTTAGGATGAGAGGTACTCACCTAGTTGGTTGATTGCATGGGCTATGACTATGGGGGGGGGAAATAGATTCTCCTCAAAAATAATTTTATTTCTTGCTAGCGAGATTTTCCAGCACACATATTTTATCAATGTCTTCCAGACACAACTAAAGATTGGTTTTTTGGTGAGGTATCCTTTGTAATATTTACTCCGTTTTCCAATCAGACTTCTACAACTTGTTGGCCAATAAGTTTGAGGGGTTAGCTCTGAATAGACAATGTGCATCACTTGTTTGGAGAAATTGCAATTGAGGAAAAGATGATTAGTGCTTTCAAAATATTGATTACAGAGGTCACATCTGAAGTGTCCCATATATCATCGTTTGAGTAGATGTTGTGGATGGGAATACCTCCTATGGACTTAGCATTTAAGGGCTCTAATCATGCATGCAGAAAATGACCATTTAAAAGGCCTCTACTCTTTCCTATTCTCCCAACACAAAACCCCACATTCATGTAATACAAAAGTGTAAATGAGATTCGATAACTCTACCTTAAGTCCTTTGTTTGATGTCAATCCATTTTCTTTCACTCGCACTTTGATTGCAAGCCTCCTCCCAAAGTTAACCTGCATTCACACATGAACAAACAAAAAACTGCGAACATGCATTTCATATACTAATTGTTGGGTTAGTTGTGACAATATCATGAAATAAACATTCAACTTGAACACATGATATGGCGAGATGGGAAAAGTATCCCTTTTGTATTAATCTTCACAAGAGTAAACTTACAATATGTGGTCAGAACTGCTCCTCGAAACTAGTCCTAGGCTCCTCTTCAACTGTTCTCCAACTACTTTGCTCTATATTTCTCTTTACACGAGGAAGGCTAAAGGTTGGGACAAGGGGAGTGCTTAATTAGGTATAGTTTCTTTAATATGATTTTCCTCCTTTCAAATGGGACCCTTACCCCTTCTTTTATAGGATAAAAGGAGCTAGGTATTTGGTCTAATGACCGGCCATGCATGGATGAAAGGTTTAGTTAACTTACCCAAAGTTGTGTGTTCTGTCAGCAACTTTCCTTTTTTCATACTTTTGTAGGTACACGCGGGTTGTAGTGAGTCAGCTAGAGTGTACACGCAAGCTATAGTGGAGCAGGGTGTGTGGGCCTTTAAAAAGGGTGTTTTTAAGAAGAGGTGTTCAGTACTGGCTTGGCAAAGAAGGCATATGAGATGGCCTGATGTCAGGTAAGCATGTCTGGTGCAAATTAGGGTTATAATAGATGCCACCTAATGTGTGAGGTCAGAAGAGCATCTGATGGCCGAAATACATTATCAATCTTTATCAACATACCAAACCAGTGAGCCCAGGGACCAAAATTCAGAACGTGCCATCTGCAAAATAAAAATTGTCTCACCAAGGCGGGCATACCCATGCTCAGGATGGAATAAAATCATGGCTGCCACTCAGATACATTGTAGATCCATGTCATATAACTATATAAAGTGTAGCCGTGAGAAATACACCATGGATCTACATCTCAAAATCAAAAAGATATACATGTATAGCATCCATCTTTGTAGAAGCTGATAAGTCCTGATGGCCAGAGATGAGTTCTTCAGAGCTCAAGAAAAAACTTCAAAATCTTCATAAATAGGGTAGGAGTGTAATATAAGTGTACGACTTCACTACCTAGAGGTCTTTGACGGCTCGTTGGTCATGGACTAGAGAATCTCGATGATCAAACTGAAGGCTTCATTGATTTTGAGCAAAGAATCGATTAGACTTTCGAGATGGTTGGGCATGAGGCCAATAGAAAACCTGCAGAGGGGCTGACTCATGGCTTGGTAAAAACTTCCCTTGGAAAATAACATGACAAATGATGAGACTCAGGCAGCATGGCATTGACATAAGTTCACGATGCAGGAGGCAGCGCAAACTCTCCATATGTTTGGAAGAATAACCAAATGGAGGAGGACAAAGCTCTATGTAGCAAGAACAACTTCCTAAGGTCATATTAAATCCCAGAGCTTGAAAAACAAATGGAAGGATGTGCTTTGTTCAAGGGTGACTCATTGTGCTGCCAATAAAAAGAAAAACTTTTCCCTTCCTTTTTTTGGGGTATATTTGATTTTTTTTGTCTTTGTCAATAATTTTGGAAATCTTGAAAAAAGAATAAAATAATGCTACGTTACAAAGGAGGAACGAGTGTCGCAAACATACTAGTTGTAGGCACAAGGACAATACTAATGTTCAGAGAAAGGACATTTGGAAAAATTCCTCCCAGGGCCAAAGGTGTCAAGACGCAAAGGCAAAGTGTTACAGGGCTTGCGTATAAGGCATGTTTTAGATGGTTCAATTGAGAGAACCATGGAGCTGAAATTAGGCCAAAGACGCGGGTATGCAAATGCGATTAATAAAACACACAATGGTAATGTCCTTTGATGTAATTTTAATGATCCCAGAGAAGGTAAACTCGATGGTTTTTCATATTTAAAGAGTCTGAAAAAACGTAAAAGGAGACTCCGATGGGGTACCTTTTTCGAAGGTAGTCTAGTCGGTTCGAAAAAGGGGTAAAATAGCATCGACAAGATGTCTATTCAAAACCATTTTAATGAGTGTGATAAAGACAAGATCACTCGACAAGGTTTTCATTTTTAAGGAGTCTAAGAAAAGCTTAACTATGGACTCCGTCAGGAATGTTCTTCGGGACCATTTTAACGAGTGTGAAAGAATAAGGTCACTCGACGATCTTTTCAATTTTAGGGAGTCTAAAAAGAGCTTAACTATGGACTCCGTGGGGGTTTCTTTTTTGTAAATTTAGTCCCTCAGGCCCGAAAAAGGATTAAAATTATACCTGAGAATACTCTTCTAGAGAACCGAGGCCTCTAGAGTATACCTTTGTTCGTACAGTTGACCATCTAGACCGAAAAAGGAGTAAACTACCGTCGAAAAAATGTTCCTTCAAATTTTAATTTAATGAGCTTGAAGGGCAACAAGATCACTCGAAAATATTTTCACGTTCTAGAGGGTCTGAAAAGATCTTAAAAGAAGACCCGTTAAGTTTTGGGAGTCCCGAAGGTAAGGTCAAGAGTGATACAAAATTATGCGAGTGAGGTTCAAACTCGTAATCGGGAAAAGTTAGTAAGAACTCCCGAGCTGATAGTCGTTAGTGACAGCATGGACACCAAAATGCAACCAGGATCTACCTAGGGCATCCATGTTAGGGTGGGATATACCACTAAATTACGACACTTCTAAAGCAGCAAAGATGGTTTCGTGTCACAACATGGTGGGATCGATCCTATGAAAAAGAGAAAAGACAACAAGATGCAGGAAGTAGAGGTGGAATCCTAACTTAAATGCAACGAGTTGAAAAATTGAGTTTTTACCAAAGGACCCTCAAAACGACCCAAATATCCAAAAAGTTTCCAAATGCCCAAAGTAACACTTCTCGCGACAATCCAAAGAAAACTACTGAACCATGCTGAATGATTTTTAGTTCAGAAAAAAAGACAAAAGGGTAAAAAAAAATGACAAAAAGAGGCCAAAAAGTCTATAAATAGAAGCTGGTAGCTCATTATCACCATTGTTAATTGAGAAATTGACTGTGGAGCCAAAAACACCCCTTCATTTAGAAGGTCAATTACGGGAGATTCAGTGGACGAAACAAGCTTCCGATTGGATCAAGTAAGTAATTACTACCCCCTCTTGCAATTTAATTAGTTCTTTATGCATTTAAATCCATGTTTTTGGGGGGCGTCGACCTTTTAAAGGGTCGGCCCTAGGTCCACATGGGTTGTCTTATGACAGCCTGAGTGTACACGAGGGCATAGGAAAAACTTCCTGCGTGTACATGCTACTGTCAGCATTATAGCACACGTGGACCCTTTATTTAATGTAAAAAATTAAAAAAAGCAAGAGTTAACCCTCCTAAACTGGGTTTTTGCAAGATGTATGTTCAATGGATGGAAAGACAGCATGAGGATATTAGTGCATTGGTTGGGGAGGACCCGAATGTTGTTGGTACATTAATGCAATGTGGGTTGTTAAAAAAAATTCTATGTCCTTTCATGCGAGCACAACCTAGGCTACTGAGCGCCTTGGTGGATTATTGGCATCCCGATGTAGAGGCCTTTGTGCCAGAGGGGCAGTCACTAGTTCCAACCACAAAGGACATATACTTTCTGACTGTCCTCTCCAAGAGGGGGGAACTAGTCAATTTTTGTACTTTTCCTTCTGGGCTTCACAACATATCGAAGTTGATTGGACTCCATTGTAAGGCGAGTACAGACAGAATGAGCCACCAAGTACCAATAAGAAAGATCTCAAACTTATCACTGCAAGTGATAGTGTTTCTCATTGGGTGAATTACAGGGTCTACGGCTTTGCATTAGGCTTCCCGTGCACAAATGAATTTTTCAGTTCAGTGCTTGAATGCATAAATTTTCGATTGGAGCACCACATTGTTGGATTGTATGAAGAGGTAGCTAGCAGATTGTCGATTGCGAAATCAAAGGAACTTCAGGTTTGGAACGATTCTTTGCTCTTTCTTATTTAAAAGAGTGCCCAGTTTCAGCCCTCAAGAGGTGGTACGAGGGCACCAGGCTTCTCTTCCCGCGTTATGTAGATGGGCGGTGCTACTGCCGCGACAGGTGGGGGAAGGACCACTGAGGCCTTTGATGACAACTTTTTTGCTTGGTTTTTGTGCAGATCCCAGTCATAGAGGATTACCCCTATGCTGGGATTGACTTCTCAAGAGATCCTGACAAACCAGTACCTCCCAACGAGGAGCGAGAAGAGATGGGTAAGTTTGTATCATTTATTTTATTTTTATTTTTTGTTAAACATATGTAATTTTTATGTTGTTTTTTATATATATAATTTTTTTTATACCAGATCATTTGACATATATGTGTCTATTATGTGAAGATCTGGGGCTAGTGTGACCAGTGGATTATGCAAGGAACAGGTGACATCCTAGGCCAGGGGCCACACCCACCGCCGCAGGAGGAACAACAGCAATAGGAGATCTTCCAGCCGGTGAGGCTGAGAGGGTTCTGAGATGAGTAGAGAGAAATTTTACCTTGCTCACTTACACATTCACCATGGCAGAGATTGAGGATCTGCCACCATCTATGCAACCTCACGTAGTGGGGGTGCCACGGACATGGGTCCGGCTTTTTCGACGTTTATGCGGTTGATTATTACAACAGGGCCCACAAGCCCCGTCCTTAGCTAGGCTGGACTTTTCATGTGCTGAGGGCACTACTTGTATATTTTTTGAGGGCATAAGCCCCATGACTCATTACTGGTCATATTTTTTAGGCGCTTGCACCCACCTATGTACTCTGATGATTTTGATATTATATATGGATTTTTATGTCTTTTTATGTCTTATGGAAAAAATGTATTTACATGTACATGTGTATGTCTTTCTTATATGTGTGTGAGATGCTAATCTAAAATTTGATTAGGTAGAGTATCTTTGACTTGATTTAATCTCCTAGGAACATGAAAATATGTAATATTATCAAAGCTTCGTTCTAAGAGACGTACCCTAAGGAATCGTCGGTGTAAAGTAGGATCATGAACACGGTAAACTCTATTTAACTGAGACACAACGAACTGAGCGTCTAAATAGACCCGGAGGTGAGAGATACCAAATGACAAAGCGACACGAAGCAACTCAATAACTGTGTTGTATTCAGCAACATTTTTTGTTGTGTCACCTAAACATATACCTCCTGAAGATAATAATTGGCCCTGAGGTGTAAAAATTACCCAAGCTACAAAGGCAAGCCTCCAAGTGTGTCGGCTAGCACCATCTACGTATCCAACGAACACCTTTGATTCACTTGACATCTGCCACAGTGACAAAAGATAACATCAAAAATGACACGTCCATAAAACCAAAAGAAACCAAAAAGTAATAGTACAAAGACTATACATATGCTACAAAAAGCTACCCAAGGTGACCTACCTATGAGTAATACTTCTTGAGGTAGAGCCCATTTCTAGGCTCTACCAAAGCATGTCCCTCAAAATCTACCAGAAGATAAGCACCCTTTTTTAGAACTTCTTTTATGATGAAAGGTCTAAACCACATGGGTTTGAACTTACCTACTCCCAGGGGGTCCTTATCTTTGTCATAGACCAGGACAAGGTTGCCTTCTGAGAAAATACGAGGATGAACGGACCAATCATATTGACACTTGAATTTATGTTTGTAAGCTTTGTTAGCTAAGGCTGCATCACGACGATGTTCATTGAGTTGCTAAAGATATAATAAATTTTCTTCAAGCAGTGAAGTATCTGGCAATAACTGTACTGCCAACTTTAAATATGGGATCTAGCATTCTATGGGAAAGACAGCTTCCAACCCGTAAATGAGTTGAAAATGTGAGAAACCGGTTACAGTCTTAACAGACATTTGGTAGGCCCATAATGTCGAGTACAACATCAAATGCCAATTTGACTTGGCCGAATTGATCATTTGTTGTAGGATGGTCTTAAGAGATTTATTGAAAGCTTCCACCTGATCATTCGCTTGAGGGTAGCAGGGTGACAAATGTTATTGCCTCAACCCAAGATTTGATGTTAACTTGGTAATCATTTGGTTCTGAAAGTGACTGTCATGGTCAGTGACGATCTCTCTTGGGATGCCAAACCTTGCTATAATCTGGTTAAACAAAAAGAGAGTTGCAATCTCTCCATCATCTTTAAACGTTGGCATAGCTTCGACCCACTTTGTGAAATAGTCGACGGCTACAATGATATAACAGTGCCCCCTTGCTGAAAGAGGGTTTCATGTAGTGTAATCAATCCCCCACTTGGTGAAGGGACCAACTGTGATGACAGGAAACATGGGAGTAGGATGTGCCCTCATCTTCCGAGAGAAGATCTGACATGGGTGGCACTTCTTGACAGATGTGATACAATCTTTCATTACTATCGTCCAGAAGTAACCGGCTCGTAAAATATTTTGGGTTGTTTCCAACCCATACAAATGACCACCACATGCTCCAGTATGGCAATCGTTAAGCATGATTTTCGCTTCTTCATGAATGAGGCACCGGCGAAGGATGCAATCTATACCTCGACGATAGAGAGTGTCCTCAAGGATGAGATAGTTCTTGGCCTAATGATGTATACGGCGACGTTCATCACGAGAAGAAAAGGCGGGGCACTTCAAAGTCTAGAGATAGACAAGTATATCTCCATACCAGGGGTCTGAAGATGCTATCAAAAACATATCTCCTT
This sequence comes from Picea mariana, assembly GCA_032191745.1. Taxonomy (NCBI): domain Eukaryota; kingdom Viridiplantae; phylum Streptophyta; class Pinopsida; order Pinales; family Pinaceae; genus Picea; species Picea mariana. The sequence goes on along the minus strand of JASDQU010739478.1, from coordinate 143,910 downwards.
GAATAGACGATTCTTCGGGCATAACATCACCTGACTTGACCGGAAGTTCTGAGATAAGTTACGTAAAGACCAGTGACTTTTTGGATTTCGCCGAAATGAAATCTAAGTCAAATTCCTAGAGGACGACTATCCATCTACTGATCTCTCTGCCGATTACCCATCGTATCAACACATATTGAAATGGATTCACAATGACAATGATGGTAGTCTTGCGAAACAAAACATAATGATAGAACTATTGGACATCATGGACTGCTGCCAACGCAAGATTTTCGATATGAGAATAATTTAGTTCCAGTCCAACTTGGCCTCAACTCAGGTAATAGATCACATATTCTAAGAGAAAATCATCCTCCTTAACTAAGACCATGTCGATGGTTGACTATGCTGCAGCCAAGTATAATAAGAAAACTTTGTTATAATTGGGTGGCCGAAGTAGAGGGGCAGTTGTGAGGGCCTGTTTCAACGCTTCGAAGGAGCATTGAGCGGCATCGACCCAATGAAAAGGAACATCTTTCTTCAGTAAGCTCATAAATCCCTTTGTGATCTCAGCATAGTTTGTGATGAAACACCGCAAAAAGTTCGCTTTCCCTTGTAGACTCTGAAGTTGAAGGATTGTACATGGGGGAGGCAACTGAACTATTGCCTCAACCTTGAGAGGATCAACCATGATCCCTATTGTTGAAACTATGAAACCAAACAAATGGCCCGACGTCATGCAAAAACTACATTTGTTGGGATTAAAGCGAATCCAGAAGTAGCGGCATCACTCAAATATAAGTCGGAGGTGTGTGGGATGATCAGATCTCTTATGAGAGCGTGATGCTAAATAATCTATGTAGGCCTCGACGACATGTTTGAGATCATGGAAAGCAAAAGACATGGCCCGCTAAAATGTAGCGCCAGCTTTTTTCAGACCAGATGGCATCTTACAATACGCAAATGTACCCTATGGACAAATGAATATTGTTTTGTGTTGGTCTTCAGGTTTGATTTGTATCTAATTATATCCCAAAAAACCATCCATGAAAGAAAAGGCCTCGCAACCTACGCATTCATCGACTATCTTGTCAATAAATGGTGTGGGAAAATTATCTTTTCGACGAGCCTTGTTCAAATCACAGAATTCGGTACAAATGTGAATTGTACCCTATTTTTTATTAATCGACACAGGGTTTGACACCCATTGGGTCAAATGGATGGGGTAGATAAAACCTGCCTTGAGCAGTTTCTCCACTTCGACCTTAATAGCTTCTGCTTTCTTAGGATTAACTGGAAAAAGCTTCTGTTGAACCGGCTTAGCGTCAGGATAAGTTGTTATTTCGTGTTCAACAATTTTTGGATCGATGCCTGGAATTTCCTCATAGGACCAAGAAAAAACGTCGTGGAATTCCTTAAATAAATCCATGTAGATTTGAATCTCTTTAGGGGAGAAGTCATCTATGACGAAAAAATTCTCCATGACGCCAGGGGTTTTGGAGATGTTTATAGGTATAGTTTCGATGATGGTTTCCATATTACCCTTGGCATAAACAGCGTGTGTAGCCAAAGGATTAATAGGACAATACCTATCTCCAGTCATAGTCAAGCTGAATTCCCCTGCCTCAATTCTGCTTAACTCTGGGAGGAAATAAGATCTGTGATGGAGATCATCCCAGATTTTGTCCAGACTAGTCATTCCTTCCATGATTGCTTTGTCTGAGGGCAAGACTAAGTCTAAATAATCTGTATTAGTGAGGGAACCTTGAGCCCAAATAGGCTCTAGAATCAGATCAAACTCTTGTGTGGGAGTTGGATTGGGGTTGGCGGAAGCCTGATGGACTAAAGAGTACGCTACGTCTATCATGGACAAGGTAATGGACATACCATGGTGCCCTGTCCCTTCCATTGTGGTCGATGGGGGAGGAAGAATCCATGGATCGTTGAAGTAAGTCATGTGAAAAGATGAAACTTGGAACACCTCAACCTTATGGTTTCCAAATATGAAMTTAACATCGCGGCCTTGAGGAGGTGGGTAATCAAAAGTTCCCATCAAAGGTGGGCACAAACCAACCCCTATGTTGACGACATCAGGTTGAGGCTTTTTAATCATTRGCACCGCGGATTCCCCCAATGAAGGTTCAGGACATGAAAAAGACAATTGATCAATGGTCACAATCCGGACCTCATGTGGAAACAACAAGACCCGGAAACATGTAGCGACTACTGCTTGCATAGAATAGGTCCAACTCCTTCCTAACAGAAGATTGTAGTCAAGAGATGCATTGACCACTTCAACCTCGACACACACAGTTTTCCCTCCTAACTGCATGGGAAAAGAGGGGATAATGCCATGTGGTTGGAACGAATGACCATCGAAAGAGGTAAGAAGAGTAGGTGATGGAGACAAAATGGGTTGGTCAATGGCCTTCCAACACGCCAAAGACATTACACATGTTGAGGCGCCCTCATCAACCACTATGTGAAAAATGTTTCAATTAAAAGTTTTTGTGGTGTAAGCCACTACTATCTAGAACGCTACATGATAAGGGAGATGAGGTTTTAAGTCAGTCGTATCAAGCATGATTGTACCTGGATTACAAGTCTCAGTGGATCCTAAAGCTGCTAACAGATCCTTTCTCTAGGAAGGGCAACTTTGGAAGACTTCCAAAGCATACATCGCACAAGGGGTTTGAGACAAATCCTCCACCACAGAGTAGTTATGGGCGGTCCTTGCATTTGAGTTGTGAGAAGCTTTCTTAAACGCACCTTTTGGGATGCGTGTCATGGTTTATCCCAACATATTCTCGATCTGGAGAGGAAGAGATGGGGTTTCATCTTCTTTACCCTTCTCAGAGGTGCTTGGCTTGTTGTAATCATGTGATCTAGTCAATATATAGGCATCACCTTTCATCATATAAAAATTTGCGGATGCAGGATTGTTTGAAGATAGAGGGGGTCCTTGGCTGCCCCCTTCCGTGCTTGTAGAGGCTTGAGATAGATTTTGGCCATGTTGAAAAGGGTTAGTTAACATAGTTGACTGCTGCTATGATAATAACTTTTGGGCCTCTGCAAGCCGAGGGCATTGGTGAGTCAAGTGGTCTTCCGCACACAGATTACATGGATACCTCGACTTCCTTTTTTTGATGTTGCCCCCGCCAACATTATTAGTGGGTTTCTTATCCCCCTTACCCTTCTTACGTTGTTTTTTATTTCCATTGGGATGCTAGGTGGCCTTCGGATTTGTCGATTGCACACTGTGTACATCCAACGTTTGGGTAGGGGAGCAGTCAGAACAGTAGTCTCGTTGGGCGTTGTATGTTGGATAGACAATTCTTGCAATTGTTTCGTCAGTTGTTCAGCAAGCTTTGTTTGTGCTGAACCAACAATACAATAGGCATGTGGTTCAGCTCGCTGTCTGGTTTTATCAAGTATTGATCATGGTGCATCTGGTAAGATCTCGTACAATATACCAAACTGAGAATAGATTAGCTCAAGCTATTGAGCTCTCATGATTGCATCTTCTTCAAAAAACACTCTCGACGTTGCGACGTCTTTGGATAAATGTGGGACCAAAGACTTAATGAACCACTCTCGTAGGAATTCTGGTGGGACTAGCACCTTAATCAAACTCTTTCGGTATCTCCACTCTCGGATGTGATCAAAGATATGGTCCGCTTTTGTCTGTTTGAAATTGGCCAGTAATTATGTGTCAGCATTGTATCTCACAGGTAATTGGAAATGGTTTAGGAAATCCATTGCCAATTTGCCAAAGGAAGAGTATCTTGAGTGGTCGAGCTCAATGTACCATTTCACAGCACTCCCAATGAGAGTAAATTGAAAAAATCATAACTGTATGGAGTCGTCTTTCAACAAATTAGATGAACACCAAAGTTGAAAAGTAATCACATAATCTCCTGGATCTTCATTAGGCTTGGCTTTGAACTTTTGTATGTCCGAAGGAAACTTTGTCGACATAGGGGACCAATGCAGATCGTGACAGATAGGGTCATTCAACAACCTTGTTATGTTTGGAAAGTGCAAATTTTTCAGGAAAGGTAGTTTGGGTTGTTGGTGATAACCATGGAAAAAGGGGCCTGGAGTTTGACTGGCACTAAGTTGCCAAGAAAAGTTGGGTTGTCGGTCGAGTTTCTGGTAAAAACCATGTCCATGACCAGCATACGAATTTTGTGTTTGAGGAGACATCATTGACTGATTCTCGAAATAGGACATAGGTGGTTGGGCATGCATTACATTTGGAGGACTTTGGGAAGGGTTGCCCCATGCTGATCCCATGGGCATAGGTACTGCACCTTTTCTGGGGTTCCATTGGTTGTGAAAAGAATTTCCCCAGATCGAAATTCCTGATAATGGAACTGATCCTTGCCAAGAATTCCAAGGTATTGATGCGGAAGAAGTTCCTGGGTTTGCCCCCTGTGCAGGAATAGTACCCTGCATAGGATTAGGTTGGCCATAGCCGGAGTTTCCCCCAGTCGAGAAAGCAGCTGACAAGAAACCGTTGTTACCAAATTCACCGAACAAAGAAAAAGGTGTCGACCCTACAGGTATATTATGAGAAGGTGGTCCTTGACTCCATACTCCAAATGAACCATGGTGTGTGTTTGGCTCGACGGATTGCTGGTGGGTACAGTCGAGAGAAGGGGACGAAGGAGGTATATGACCTCCCCTATAAGGTAAAGCGTTAAAGGGAGTTGAAGTGCCCCCCATGGGTCCTTGCAGAGGAGTGTTAGAGCTCCCTGCCCCCAGAACTAAAGTTTGTAAAGTGGAGTAGGATAGTACAGGGCTTGTACCTGAGCTAGGCATCCTGTATGAGAATAGAGGGCGTGTTGCACTCTGTGTGAAAGGAGCAGTGGCCGCCACCAAAGATGGGATTAGACCACTGCTCAAGGTAGAGGTAGTTGAGACCATGGTGGCTCAGACCGGCGACGGTGGGTTAGGAGGTGGAACACCCCCTGTGGTGACAGTCGTAGTGGTAATAGAAGAATTCCCAGAAGAAGTGGTAGCATTTGTTTCCATTGTTTCTTGTGATACTATCTGGCCCCCATAAGGATAAATATGTACGATGATGGGCACTAAAAGATCAGTGGTTGGAGTTTTGGGTGGACAGAGAGCTTTCTCTCCAAGTTCTGAAATAGTTGGTTCCTCCGGATGTTGGTCGAGCACAATTTCCTGTGACCCAGTCGCTTCAAAAGACCCTTGTTGGTCTATCTTTCGCCTTAGCGGTGGCGGGCGTGGCTCAAGTGTAACCGGTGGCAAGCCAAGAATCCTTCATGACTGGCGGAGCTTGTGATCCTCCACTGTGTGAGAAGATCAAAAACACACTAGGGATTTCTATTCCTTCAAAAACAACACACACTAGAAAAAAGACCCTACAAGATAAAACAAGAAAACACTAAACTATACTCTACAAAGCGTGGCCTGATGTCTGTCCTAGGTACCATGGTATACCCCTACAGTCACCTGTGTATGTCTCTAAAAAATATAGGCAACTAGGTTGCCAGCGCGCGAACAGTCACCAGGCGGGTATAGTCGATAGTCAAGTAGACCACAATGAGTAGGGTATCGAGCCCGAAACCTATCAACGGTATCAAAACTAAGTGGTCCAGAAGACAACTGAGGACCTCAAATGGATTCGAGACCCATGAATATCAGTGGCAAATGAAATCGACGGAATCCCAAGATAAGCCCTCTATATGTGTTCTCCACTATGATTGGTCCGGCTTTGGAGGGGTTATCCCCGCTACCTTTCAACACGCGACCTCATGTTTATCCCCTGTGTTAGAGGGGGGTCTTGGATAACTCTCACGATACTAGACTTTTAACACTCCCTAAAACAGACTCTTATGTATGTTCTACAGCCTTGAAGAGTTTCCTCTCCAACCTAAATCAAGTCTCTAGTCTAGACTAATTGATGGACCCTACAAACATAAAGTCTAGTTGATTTTAATTAATCGTTAATTTTTTTATGTCTTGTCTTAAGTCAAAGGTTATGAAAGTGAAACTAATGATGTTTGAGAGACGAAAGAAAAATAAACAGAAAGATGGAAACAAAATAACTTCTTCTTGACACAATTCTTAATCAAGTTTTCAAACTAAATTTTTTTTTCTAAGATCTTTGAACAACAAACTAAAAATAGGATTTTGCTCGACTATGAGCTACTTATTGTCCTAAGTAAACAACCAAGAACTTATGAAATCAAAACTTTTCCTAGTTATTAATGCAAACCAACAACTACTTAACCAAATCAAGAAAAGAAAAAAAAATGATTTAATGCTCGCAAAGCAAGAAAAGGAAAAATGACGACAAGTAAAGACCAAGAAAAATTCTGACCTAAGTGCAGATCACAAAGAGTCACTGACAATAACACATAAACTGATGAAAATAGACTCTCACACTTGTCTAAAAAACCTATGAAAGAAAACAAATTTTAGGAAAACTTTTTAATGAAAAAGAAAGTTATTGCTATGATCATACCTAAGTTGTTGACTGGTATGATGGAGACCAAGAACCCTGAGAGGTATAACTTTTGACAAGGAAAAAGATGACTACCTCTCCTTGAACAAAACTTTTCTCGACAGGCACACAACTGATAGCTCAACAACTAGCATGTGCACGCGAGCTGTAAAAGGTCAGAGCACATGTACACACATGCTGACCTTATGCAGGCCACGTGTACCTCTACAACTCTTCAAAAAATTGAAAATATAAGAAATCAAACACTGGAATAGACCACTAGTATTGAGAACCAGAATCTCTTGAAGACTCAGAAACTTACTTTGTTAGAAAAGAAAAACAATCCAAGGAAAATTTCATAGAACAAAACCAATCTGAAGTGGTAACTAAGCTACAAACTGCCAAAACAGAGACGAGAATGAGTTTCAGAAAACCCCCAAGAAGGATCACTTCTGACAGGGAAGAGGATGACTGCCTCTCTAATAAAAAAAAATTGAACTTAACCATGCTACTGTCACTTCATTAGCTAGCATGTCCACGCTGGCTGTGTGAAGGTTGGGCATGTGTACACGCATGCAAGCCTTATACAAGCCGCATGTACCTCTGTGATTTCTCGTAAAAGAAAATGCATCCAATCAAAGTAAGTAGGAAGAACTGGTATGGAAGACTAGAATCCCTGTTGGCTCAAACTTTTGCAGAAACTCTAAAAGCAAGTAATGAAACCAATTTTTTTTAAAAATACCCAAAAAAGACTCCCAGAAAACCCTAGAGATCCCTAGTATGGTCACCAATTCTGTTGTGGGTGGGAATCCCTCCTACAAACTTAGAATTAAAGGGCTCTAATCATGCATGCAGAAAATGACCATTTCAAAGGCCTCTACTCTTTCCTATTCTCCCAACACAAAACCCCACATTCATGCAATACAAAGGTGTAAATGAGATTTGGTAAATCTACCTTAAGTCCTTTGTTTGATGTCTATGCCTTTTCTTTCACTCTCTCTTTGATTGCAAGCCTCCTCCCAAAGCTGACCTGCATTCACACATGATATGGCGGGACAAGAAAAATATTCCTTTTTGTATTAATCTTCACAAGATTAAGCTTACAATATGTGGTCAGCACTGCTCCTCAAAACTGGTCTTGGGCTCCTCTTCAAATGTCCTCCAACTACTTTTCTCTATATTTCTCTTTTCACGAGGAAGGCTAAAGGTTGGGACAAGGGGAGTGCTCAATTGGGTATAGTTTCTTTACTATGATTTTCCTCCTTTCAAACGGGACCCTTACTCCTTCTTTTATAGGATAGAAGGAGCTAGGTATTTGGTCTGATGACCAGCAATTCATGGCCAAAATTTTTAGTTAACTTACCCAAAGCTGTGTGTTCCGTCAATAACTTTCCTTTTTTCATTCTTTTGTAGGTACACGCGGGCTATAGTGAGTCAGCTAGAGTGTACACGCGGGCTGTAGTGGAGCAGGGCACGTGGGCCTTTAAAAAGGGTGTTTTTAAGAACACGTGTTCAGTATTGTCTTGGAAAAGAAGGCATATGAGATGGCCTGATGTCAGGTAAGCATGTCTGGTGCAAATTAGGGTTATAACAGTAACTGTTTCCCTGTTAGGAGCTTGTTGTGAGCTAATTTCCAACCAAAAGTATTAATCTTGGGTAGACCATCTGGATTCCAAATTTCTTTCAAGATTGTTGATTTTTCTAGGACATCTTTGTCATGGAGGAGATTTTTATATCCCATCCTTACAAAGTATCTTACCTCTCCCCATCCCCTACTATCATTCTGGTTAATATGTATTGGGTAACATCCAATTACAATAAAGAGGAATTGATGGGACTCATTGAGCAGGAAAGGGGGGACCTCTCCCAAGTTTCAATTTTTCCAAGTTCCATTGCTCTTCCACTCAGATATATCAAATAGAGTGATTTTCCCCTTGGAATTTAGCCAAATTCTGAGGGAGTCTAGAGAGGATATAAAGGACAATTTTCCCCTATATGAGAAATGATCTTCCCAAATTTTTGTTTCTTTACCATTCCCTGGGCTCCATCTGAGATAATTTATGAGCAACATAGAGGCACGGATGAGATTCCAGATAGGGGAACCTATTTGAATGAGAGTGGTTGTTTCCAGACACCTCTTTCGATTTTTTGACAAGTATTTGTAGAACATTTCCTTTTTCCACCATTCTTTACTTCTAGTGATTAAGTGCCAAATTATTTTTTCCTTGAGAGCTAATTTGATTTTTTCCAGATCCCAGATCCCTAATCCCCCATTTTATTTTGGGGCACAAACAATAGACTATTTTACCATGTGGATCTTTTTCTCATTATCTTTTCCCCCTTGCCAAAGAAATTTTCTGATTAGTTTGGCCATTTCCTTTTTAATTCCCACCGTAGTGTGGAGGATTGAAAATTGAAAAATTGGAAACGAAGATAATACTGACTTTATTAAGACCACCCTTCCAGCTAGATTCAACCAGATTCCTCCCCAGGCTTCAAATTGATCCTTGATATTTTGGAGAATCACTTTTCATGCCTCCCCGAGCAGGGCCTTTATAGCGATAGGAATTCCAAGGTACTTGAAGTACTTCCAATATATAGACAAGGAGTACTGTAGAATATTTGCAATTCTAACCATTATACTTTCTTTCATGTTCCAGGCATAAATTTGTCTTTTGTGCTTGTTATTGACACCCCCCCAAACTTCCTCATACTGGTTGAGGACCATTTTGAATCTGCTAATCATAGTTTGAGAGGCTCCTCCTAGCAAAAGAGTGTCTTCAACAAACTGTGAATTTTTTATTCTTCTGAATCCCCTTGCTATTTTGAGCCCCAAGATGTTTCAAATAGTTCTTTCATGCTCCAGTATTATATTAGTCATTTCTTCTATAATAACATACAACATTGGAGAAAGCAGACAACCTTGTCATAGTCCTCTTGTGGCTTGGAAGAAATGTGTCAGGCACCCATTTATTAGGGGGGATATCCAGGGGGTCGAGATGCATGCCCCAAACCATGAGATGAAGGAGTGATTGAAACCAAATATCTTTAAGAATTCATAGAAAAACTCATGCTTTACCCGGTCAAAGGCATTCTCCATATATATTTTGATTATCATCCCTTTTTCCTTGTTAGTGACACTAGTGTGGATTGCCTCCTGCACTAGAATTATATTGTTCCAAATTTGTCTTTTCATCATGAAGCCCCCCTGATTGGGAAGAATGAGTCATGGAAGCATATGTTTTAACCTATTTTCTATGATTTTTGCTAAGATTTTGTAAGAGACATTATAAAGAGAGATAAAAAAATTGTAAGAGATGCTATAAAGGAGATGGAATTTTTGTCCTTAGGAATCATGGATAAAAAGGAGGTGTTGGTTTCTCCTCCTAACTTACAGGTTTTTTGGACATATTTTATCATACGAAGTAGGTATTTTTTTATTATTCCCCGACACTTCCTATGAAATGTAAAGTGAAACCATTTGTCTCAAGGGATTTGTCAGGATCAAGCTGGTAAAGGACTGCTTTGACTTCTTCCTATGTGACCATCTTGTTTAAGTCTTTATTATCTTAATCCTTTATCATTTGTGAGATGTGCTCTATAAATTGTAAATTCTTCTCTTTGTTGTCTTGACCTTCCTGAGTGTAAAGTTTTCCAAAGTGGGAGGAAGCTGACCTTTTAATCTCCTCAAAGGAGTTGATTCTCGATCCTGATGTTGTTTTTATTTCCTCCATTTTGTTTTTGTGTTGTCTAGCTTTGGCCTACTTATGAAAGAATGAGGTATTTTTGTCCCCTTCTTGAACCCACAAGGATCTAGATTTGAGTCTCCACTACTTTTCTTCGTTGTGGAGCACTCTCATATAATTTTGAAAATTCTCTTTCTCCTGTACTCATATGTCTGTTATAAATGATATTTAAATCCATTTCTTTCTGAGTGTCTTCTTGATGCTTTTTGTACCTTTCAATTTCTTCTCTTGTATTGTGGGGAGAGGCTTTGACCCACTCCTTGATTTATTGCTTGGCCTTTTTTATTTTTTGTTCCCATATATAAATCGGGGTTCCATCCACACAGATTGACCAGACCAGAGATTAGGGGGAGAAAGTATGGGGACTCCATCCAAATGGGATTGAATTTGAAGGGAATGGGTCCCATGTTTTCTTCTTTGTCGAAGGAGAGGGATATTGGGTGGTGGTATGAGATTCCCCAAGGAACAATTTGGGACAAAATGTTGAGCGGGAGAAGGAGGAGAGAGCTATGGATGAGAAAGTGGTCTAATATGGATGCAATGTGCCCCACCCCTATTATTTTATTGCTCCAAGTGTATTTCCCTTTAAAGGGATGAACACAAAACATATCCAGTTCCGAGATCAAATCTTCCAGGTGTTCCCTAAACTAGCCCTTTACTATAGAGCCTCCTTTTTTTTCCCCTTGATGCAGATTTGTGTTGAAGTCTCCTGTTATAATGTAGTTGTTTTGTGCTTTGATATCTTTGATTTTCATTAAGTATTCCCAACATTCTCTTTTTTCCCAATAGTTATTAGGCATATAAACATTACAAATAGGATAAGTGATACATGATTGTAGATGCTTGAGATGCACCAACGACCAGTGTGAATATTGTACCTTTTTCTCTTCTCTGAATAATTGAGTATTCCAAATTGTACAGATCCCTTCTAACGCTCCTCTAGCATTTAAAGTTGTTCCACTACTTGTTTTCCATATTTTTTTCAGTTTCGGCAAGGCTTCAGATCCCTGGATTTTACTCTCCTAAATTAGGAGGATATGGGGTCTCTTTGTTTTGATTAAATTTCCCATTGCTTCTTTTTTTCCCTTTGTCCTGATCCTCTACAATTCCAGGAGACTACCTTCATTATTTACTGGCATGTTTTCTTTCCCTCGCTTTCATGGGTTGAGACTGTCCTTTTTCTGTTGGGACTTTCCCACTCTTCCCTTCTTTTTTGAGGACTTCTTCCAACATTGGTTGGGTTCCTAGTTCTTTGTCCTGATTTGCATCTTTTTCCCTTCTATTTCTATCGGTTTTCCTTCTTGATTTCGTTTATATTTCACTCTTTAGGAGTTCCATATCCAATTCCTCCCCCGAGTTCTCTTTACTTTCATCCTCCAGCACATCGAGAGGGTCCAAGAGCTGAGGGGCATTAGGCTTGACTTGAGGTGAAGTAGGGTTTGGATCTGGGTTTTGTTGGCTCTGAATTTCTTATGTGCTTTCTTTTGAGTTGACCATTTCTAAATCTAGGTTATCAAGAGGGTCATACCTATTTTTATTGTTTTCTGGTTCATTATTGGTTTGTATCAGTGATTTCCCCTTGATTGGTGAGGAGGTATTGGTGTTGATTTTCCTTTCCTGTTGTTGAGATCTTGATTTATTTGTCACTTTATTTCTTTTGGTTGGTTGCCATTTCTCTAGCGCTTTATTTTTGAGGTTCTTTTGTGTTTCCTTGGGACAATTTTTGGCGAAATTTCCATACTCATTGTAACACACCCAAGGTGGGGCAGCTAAATTTAGTTATTATTAAGAACTCAAGACCTCCATGTGGGGTCTCAAATCTCATTCAGCTTGTCTAGGGCTCTCCCGTTGCAATCCCCACACTCAGACCCGAACTCAGAACTGGCAGATATGCCCCTCTCGAGTTCCTTGAATGCTCATTGGTTGAGGCGACGAGACCTCCAGGTGGATCAAACTCCATAGGTCCTCGCGTGCATTGGGACTTCGGACTTCAGATAATCCTAACTCACCTGAATACGATTCGGCCGAAGTTAGAACTCACAAAAAGACATGGGTCAAATCGACGGTCCACATCCTGGTCACAACCAACGACTGAGATTGACTTTAGTTTTTGGGCTTTGGAAGTTCCCATCTCACCTGATTTCACCGAGGTCCAAACTCGTAGACAGACGTGGGTCAAATCGACGGTCCATACTCTTGTCACATCCAATGGCTGAGATGGAATCTGGGTTTCTAGCATTGGGAGTTTTCAATCCTTCCATTCTTCCACTCTTTTTGGATTACTTCCACTACAGAGCGCGGGAGATGTCGGCAATTGTCCTTTCTAATGGAGGACTTAGATGTACCTCGGTGGTAGGCGATGCATAGGAGACTGAGTGGAACATGGCTCATTGAGATTAGTTCCACATCACCAAGGATGACATCATTGTACCTCGACACCTTAGGCTGACCGTATCCTACATCCCTCATATCTCATGGTTGAGATCTAGTGATGTACACTTATAGATCTACAGCTTTGGTTACATCAGGTTTTCGTCATTAAGGAGTATTTCTAAAAAAAATCCTCTCTCCCTATGAAGTTCTAATCTCTGAAGTAGAGGGAATAGCACCACGCGTCCCTGATATAGCAACGGTTGGGAAAGGATCCCGCGATCTATGGTATTAGTCCCTTCATGGCTCCGACCTTCAGGGATTCAGGCCTCGATTTAATTTGGAAAGATAGGTCCACCCAACCACCTAGGGAACCTCCTATTGTCGATCAATATCATGAGAGACTGACGCTCCCAGTCACCTTTAGCTCATGTGAGGCTAGTAAGTTCGGCCTTACTCTAGATTCTCAGACTTCTAGAGCTATGAATCCAAGGGAACATGGCTTCTTTAGGCTTAGCTCATGGTTTTCGAGTATCATTCATATGGGTCCTTCCGAACGGATCTCTTCCGCTTGTCTTCTAAATGAAGATATTTCTTTCCTTAAGGTTTCAACTTCACTACCCCTCCTAAGATTTACCATGAAAAGGGTTAAGGACTTGGGTTTGGAATTTTGGTCACACGAAAAAAAGGGGTCTAGAAGACATATCCTCTTCGGACGGATGGTTTTGGGTCGACATGATATCTCCTATCTCGACCATCTTAAAAAATTATGCCCCCGGGAAACCTCCTTAGTTAAACTAGGCATAAGGCCTATCATTTGGAAGTGTAAATTCACAAGGCCATGAAATCATACACATAGCATAACCATTTCACATAGAAGACATTCATAAATGCACATATATATATATAAGTCCAAGTATTCACCCATTCTTCTAGTTCACCAAGTAAAGCAAGGAAAATACTTATCAAAATCGGGCAATGGGAAACAACTACTGGAAGGGGTGCTCGTTTCCACCCAACCATAGGCTCAGTCACTCCAAATGAATTTACCAGTAGACACCCTTGAGCTAGACCACAATGCTTTGCAACAAAATCCTTTCTTCTAGCTCAACAATAGTAGGGACGAAGGTTACTCTCCTCCTCCCATGGGATTTTGGCAATGGTTTACACGATACCAAGCAAGGAGGATCGGCCTCGTTTTTTCAGCTTGTATCATAACCTGTCCCACTATTTTCTATGACCAGAACATTTTCTTCCAGTTATTCCCTGAACCCGATAGATTCACCTCTCGCCTTTGCACTCTTTGCAAGCCTCCTTCTACCCCCCACACCTTCCTTTCTCGCCTCTTTCAGCAAGGTTGTGTGTGTCTCAAATACCTAGCCCACGGTCAAGTCTAGAAGCCTTACATATGATTTTCATGCCCCATCCCCTCATTAACCCTTGAGGAGGTCTTCCCACCTACCATCTTGACTGTAATTCATTTATGGGTCAGAGGATTGTTCTAGTCCTGAGCAATTAAATCCAATAAGTACTAGTTTGGTGAAGGTTAACACAACCATTTATGGTCCCCTTGATCTAAAAATAGGGTGCTGACTTGTTTTTTTATGCAAGCACCCTCTACTCCATTAAAATAAACTTCAGGACCTTGCCCAATGTCTTAGTTGTGCAAGAGGATTTATGTGTCAATTTTAGGCTTCTTTTAGGTGTTTATGTGTGAGGTTTTTCAAAGGTTAAATATGTCATTTAAAGAATACAACAAGAAACATAAATTGCAACAAATAATAACTAGCAAACTCACAACAATAACAACATGATAAAGGAGTTCACCCCCAACTGGGCTACATCTCCTTGAGCCTCCATCAATGGACTATGCTCTCTGCGATTAGTTTGTCTAAAATTATTTTACAAGCTACTTCTCAACTCTAATGGATTTACTAACTCTACCATTGGGTTCAGAATACATAAAAACCCCAAAAATAACTATTAGATCTCTAAAAACAGATCATGGCTCATCTGGGCATGACCTCTTCTACTGGTGACCTTGAGATTCCCTAGGCTTACTTGTGGAAACAACACCTATAAAAGTCCTCAAATGCCTCTGCAAAATATTCCAATGAGTTTATAACATATCAATTAGTCAAGAATGACTATTCAGTCACTGAAAATGGACTTTGGCTCCCCTAGGCATGACCTCCTTCAATGGTGACCCTAAGATCCCTAGAGCTCTCTGAAAMTTCCCTATATAAAAACCTACAATAGAAGTCTCCAAATTCCTTTGAAACCTGTACCAATAGATTCGGAACATCCAAAAACCCCTAGCTAGTCTTTTTTGGCACCTAGTTTTGCCAAAAATGAAGAAGATAGACCTCCTACAATTTTTCTCCTTCAAGYTTGTTGTCTCTGGTTCGCCAAATCGCACCTCCTATGTGAGTAACCCAAATTCTAGATGTTTCCCGTGCCTAAAACCAGCACATGCATTGTTTCCATAAAATGCACCATTTTTTCGCACGGTTAGCGAACCTAGCCCCAAATCCGGCTAAGGTGTTGGATGCATGGTTCCATGTGACCACGTCCCGCGCAATTATAGGCACCCATTGCAATGGTTAGATATGTGACAAGTGTTGAGAAATAAGGAGTGATCCATGTGCAATTTTAAATCCTGCGCAAACTGGGAGGTAGGGTCCTATGGTATGGTGTATACGATCAGGGGTTGGGGCTAAGCCCCAGCCCAGACCCCGCGCCATACATAACATACCACACATTTAAATATTAGTGCAAACATTATATTGTAAGAACCAATGCGTGGGTGTGTCGGTTGAGCGACCTTATCTAAAACACTTGTCGTAAGTGTGGAGGTTCGGAGTTCGATCCCTGTAGACTCTACAACAATTTTTACACCATAACATCAAGGTGCCACGTGGCAGCCCATGCCTCAACCACGTGGCACCACCCAATTAGCCAATAAAATGCCACGTGTCAACAAATGATTCACCCACATCTCTATCACTAAACTGCCAACTCAAAACTAACACGTCACCTACCACATGTGGATCTGTACCCTTCCACGTCAGTTGTATAGCCCTGCAACGTCAGTTGTACGGACTATACAGTCAACAACATTTTTGCCTGTTTCACAAAATGAACAGAATGTGATATAACACTCATCCTATGTTTGTTTGAACCCGTTCGAATTATGTTGGGTTCATGAGGACGAGGTCTATGCACCTGTTCGTTTTGAAGTGAGTCCAAACA
>JASDQU010739478.1:90992-103972 GCA_032191745.1 Picea mariana | reverse complement strand
TAACCTAAAGTGAAACATAATCAAGCATAGTCAATCAATGTGAACCACATGCCATGGTCAACCATTATTAAACAAAGATAACCAATGTCAACTATATTTAGTCATAGTCAACCAAATTCAACCATGACCAACCATAGTCAACAAAAGTCAAACATTATCAAGCATGGTTAAGGGTGGTCAAACATAATCAAACTTGGTCAACCAAAGTCAACCATAGTTAACCATGGTCAAACATGGCCAACCATAGTCAAACCTAGCAAATCATAGTTGATCATGTGTAACCATAGTACATCAAAGTCAACCATAGTCAAGTATCATCAACGATTATCACCCAATGTCAAACATGGCCCATGATAGCCAACCATGATCAAATAGGGTCAATAGTAATCAATCATAGTCAACCATCACTAACTATGGTCAAACATGGTCAAACCTTAGTTAACCATAGTAATTATTAGTTATATTTTAATTTTTTAATAAATATTTATTATTTCTAGGTTTTTGGTTTATTGCGCCAAGAGGTGCTCTACAACCCACTTCACTTAACATAATGCATTAAATTAATAATAAATAAAAAGTTAAAAAAAAATAATATTAGTGTACACACTACAACCTAGTGTGGGGTAGATGTTCATGTAAGGTAAGGCATTAAAATAATAATAAATCATTAAAATAATGATAAAAAATAATAATTAATAATAATCAAATAAAAAAAATTAATGTGGGCTTCATTTTATATATATACTTTGAATGAACAACAAGAGGACTAGCATTTAACTCCAAATCTATGAAATGTCAAGAGGGATCAAATCTCTATAGGTGCAAACATTTTTTAGAGTGCAAAACTTGAGGAAAGGTTAAAGGTTTGCACCTTGATAGATTTGATCTCTCTTTGAATTTGATAGATCACGAGTTAAATAGATTTAGGCTAATTATTATAAATTATAATTGATTTATGTGATTATTATTCTAAATATTAACATTATTTTATTAAAAAAATACTGTTATTATAATACTAGTATTATGATAATTATATAACTATGTTTATAAATATTAATATATTTATATTCATATTACTATTATTACTATTAATTTTGTGCAAATGCATATCTCAAATTAACACAATTATATTAATTAATCAATATAGATCCATCTTAACCCTAGATCTATCAAGCCATAGAGAGGGATCAAGTATTTCAAGGTGTAAACTTTTAACCTTTCCTCAAATTTTGCACCTCTAGAGATTTGATCCCTCACCCTTAATAAATAGAGAGTTAAGATGAATCCACTTTAATTTCTTTTAAATCTAACAATACATGACAACTTCAACTAATTAGAATCATTGATATACGTGGATCAATGACATTTCTGCTTTCCCTATAAAAATATAAAAATATTGTATATTAACTTTTTAAATAATTGATATAATCCTCTTATCAAGAAACCATACGCCACATCAATCCTCTTTTTGTTCCATCGACTTTTTAAGAAACACTCAATCCACATAACCTGAGTCAGATTGTAGCAATGTGTAAATAGCACCTTGAAAGGATGCAGAGATGAAGAACCATGATTTCGACACTTACCAAGAAAATAAATTTCGAATGGTTATTTCATTAGACGTTGTCACATTTTATGTGGGAAAAATAGGTTAGGAAATAATCATAAGCCAAAGAAAAGAGTAAACCGTGGAAACTATAGCACATTATGTAGGCTATTTTGTTCGTTTAATCCCAGACAGATATCGGCAAATCAATTCCAGTTGGTTGGCAGCCCACTTCTCCTTTATTTTTCTAGTAAAAAAAGGTTCACCCCAAAAAAATTTAGGCTTGCCATCCATTAAATCCTAAGGATTCAGAGAGGATTGAAGAAAACAAGTGGCACGTATCGAACAATTTCCGTATTTATGTTTAAACGTACTGTTGAATTGAGTTGCATGATTCTCCTCCATGGCAGTAGCATGAGTGAGGGACTCCTTTAGAAAAGGGGCTACTTCTGGTCCACATTCTCTTCTCTCGGAGTTGCAGTAGAACGGTGTAATGAGAAAGAGTTCAGAAAAATAATTAACATAGTAACTAGAATTTATAAGTGTAGATCCACCTTAATTCCATAACTATTAAGTGTAGATCCACCTACGTGTAATGGTTACGATATATATACTAGGCTTTGCCTGAATAGAAAGCACACTATACAATCGGAAACAAGAGGAGGTCACACTTTCGAGTTTCAGCGCCCAACGTAAATTTAACATATGATTTCATGAAGGAACTCCATCCTTCTTCTACTTCTTGAAGGAGCTAATCCTGTTTTTTGCATATCTGTTTTACTCAGACTTCTTGACCACCCAGTTGTTTTTTGAGCTTCATCTCCTATTAGTTTGAAATTGTAGGCATCGGCTGATCTCCTTCTAAGAGAATTAGAGGCATTTGATCTCTTTCCATCGACGTTCTTTGTTAAGGGCCGCTTAGATTTGGTGCTTGAATGGAAATTAGAAGGAGAGCCACCGTTCACGGTCTTTACTACGTTTGTTCAGAAATGAAAGATTCCTTCCACACACATACCGTGCACGCAACGGGACTGACAGTGGATGGAAGAAAACGCTACCGACGAGTCTTGACATTGCTATGTTCATCGAAGATGCGAGAGTACTATGTACTCCCTTCTTAACTGAGCTCCCTTCTTACCTGATCGTCCTTGCATATTTTGAGCCAATCCTCTAGATCCCCAAGAAGAGCATGGGAGTTAATTTTTAACTTTTTTGAGACTATATTCCATACCTTTTGAACATATGAACAATTAACTAACAAATGAAGCATCATTTTCTGCTCAGCCTTGCACATGGAACAACGATTTGGCCTATCCATCCTCTTCTAATCCCATTGTCCCACATAAGAATTTTGTTCTCAAGAGACAACCACATTAATACATGTGCCTTAAGTGGTGAATGAAATTTCCATACAAAAGACAACCACCACTTCCTGATCCCTGAAAATTTATCTTTTACAATGCAAAAGTAACCCAACTTTACTGTATAATTTCCTGACTTTTCATTCTTCGACCAGCATAATGAATCCTCCTCCTCCTACATCCTTATGAAATTTGAACTCAAACTTTTGGCATAAACTTCCCATTTTGTCGCCACGTCACATTCAATATCTAGCTCCTCAGATACCTTCCATTCACTACAACCAGTTAGATTGAAACTTCTGGCTCTACCTTCCCATAATGAGAAAATATTTCAATCATGGAGCACGACCACCAACTCTTCAGAAAATTTGAAACCCACCACTGAATTCAACCAGGGATCCTCACCTATTCATATGCTCTTTCCATTTCCAATATGCCACACTTTCTAGTCCGCAATTAAGAAAAATCCTCAATCATCGCTTTCCAAATGATTGAACTATTTTCCTCTGACTCCCTTGGTGTTCTAAACCACTCGATGAAGGATTTACCTCGTATAGACTTGGATGAAATTACCCTTCCCCACAACATCTTGTTATGAATAAGTCTCCACAAACTCTTTGTCGATAATGCTCTGTTGAACCAACAAATATTTTGTATTCCCCAGGTGTCCAATTATTTTTTCATTGCTAATCACTCCAACTTGATCACTGTTATTCCATCTCATTCCTTATTCCCTAACCACAAGAACTAAAAAAACACTTTTTTTTATCTTAGTTAAAATCCCTTTCAGAATTTTAGTTATGGAAGCCTAATTGGAAGGAATGTTGCTGAGAGTCGACTTTAGGAGGACTAAATGACTTGCTCTTGACAACCAACGATGTTCCTAGAGAGATATTCTTGCTTGGATTTTTTTAACCAACCACAACCAATTATGAAAAGAGTAGACATTTACTTTTAACTCAAAACCAAGGTATTTGATCTTTCCATAAATGTTGTTCTGAGAAAAGGGGAGAATAAACTTCTACTAAAATTGGACTTGTTGTAACCTAGGTCTGCACCCCTCCCTCTCTTCTCCCATTTCCTTGTACCTTCAACAATTTTTTCTGAGTTTTGTGGCTTCTCGCTTAGCTTATCCTCTCCTATTTAATTATTCATCTTCATGGCCCTTATTTGTCGTTGCTTATTTGCATCGTCTGTTTACTTTCTTGAAAAGGATCGCATGTTCTAGCCTGAGTTTCAAAGACTCATCATCATATTCACCACTAACAAAGCATAGAGCAGGTCCACTGAGTATTTTGTGTGTACGCACGAGATATCCATGTTTGAAAAATCCATTGAAAGCTCAGTAAGCTTTCACAGAAGCTAGCAACCAATCAGAGAAGACCATGTCAGAATCGAAGTACATGCAAACAACAGTTGACATGATCGATGATGAAGATCTGGTGTTAATGCAGAGAAAATAATTTTTGTCACGGAGTCCCTAAATCTCGCGCTAATCGCTATCGGCGACGCCCCCATCCTTGGCCATGATTAATTTCAGCGCTGCAACATGCTTGGGCATTAAACCCCTTGAGCAGGCCGAAATCTAAACCATGCTATAACGAGGGAGATACGTGGCAACTTATAGGGGATTTCGGGCCCAAAAGTGGTGTGAAACCAAGCCACCCTCGACAACTCCCAAA
This sequence comes from Picea mariana, assembly GCA_032191745.1. NCBI lineage: Eukaryota > Viridiplantae > Streptophyta > Pinopsida > Pinales > Pinaceae > Picea > Picea mariana. Next base: position 99,383 of record JASDQU010739478.1, on the reverse strand, counting down.
ATCATGTGCCTATATCACATCAGGTCACCACGTCACCTCCACTCACCTAGACTTCAGCTGCATCCACGTCATCCACCTCCCCTCATATCGCTTCCTTGTTGAACGATCACCTTCACGCACTCCAGTTCATGACCAATTATGTCTTATGCATGTCCACTTTACTGACAACAATAAAATTATCCAAGCAATACATGTGGCAGTTAGCGGGTCCAACACAAGGTGTTTTAGCTGTCAAAAGTGCAGTAAAGAATCAGATAAGGTGATGATCTTCCCATGCAGTCGGTCACTGCCAAAGACCTCAAACAGTTCTCAGGCATGTCGAAGCTCGATACAGATCTCTATTCTATCACTCCAAGTCCTATTTTTTCCAATTACAGTTCATCCAACGCATGCATCAGTTCAGTCTCAGAGACAAAAGTAGTTTCAGTTGTTCAGTTCCAGAATTCTTTAGGTTCAATTAATAAGTGGTATTCTATGTGTGATAAGAACCACTCTTTTTTATTAAGTCCAGTGTGAAGCGCACATTGTTGTACTCCATGCAATGTTTTATTTAAGTTAATGATTTTTTCTACAATTAGTTATCCAGAGTTAGGTCTTAGTCCCAGATGGACAAGAACCTTTGCAACTTTGTTAAATATGTAGTCTTTGTATGTTTTGGGGGGGGGGAGTTTTTGGGAAAGGATAGCAATACAACACTGGTTGGACCCGTTCGATGCATGGATTAAAGCTCTCTACCTAGTGAATATACTCTTGATGACAGTGTTTTGTTCAAATCTTCATTTGTTTTTATCTAATCTTGAATACAATTTTGATTTGTGCAAATTACATTTCATTTCTTTTAGCTATTGTATAACTTGTCTTTATTGATATGAAACCTGTGACAACCACTGATTCATCGCAACGTGAGGGAGTAAATGTGTTTTTGATACATGTTTAATGTCTTGAGATGATATTTTAAGTATTAAACTTCTTGCAACAGATTATTCATTGAGTGCTTTGTTGTTTCTCTTTGTTTTTATTAGTTCACTTGTCTGTCATTTGTGTGCCACTATCCAAGGAGGACCCTCATCCATATCATTTTTCCAAACCCAACCATGCTCTTGTCTTGGTAAAACCGACCCTCTAATTGACCAACAAAACCCCCCAAGAAAAACAACTATTCTAAACTGATAGGTGGCCTAGATTTTCCCTTTAGCAGTGAGGTGCAGACTTTAGGACTAACATCTTTTAGCGCCGTTGTCAGGGACAAGAGTAACACAATATATTTCCCTGGGAGAATGACAACAATCAGATCTGATCTTTGATGGTGAACAAATACCATACACATTCAGACTGCATATCATTCACCTGGTGACTCCATGGTTAAAGAATCCAGTGGCGACTCCACAGTTTTAAGAAGTTGTATTTTCAGATGGAAGCCATCTTGGCTCGAAAGTTTTCTCCTTTTAATTTCTCTGTCGTTCCTAGTTTTCCAAATGTTGTTCCTACTATAGATGAGTGGGGTGATTTTTTGCCCATATTTAGATAACATAGAGATGACAACCCTATTGAGTATTTGCTTGGGTTTCATGAACTCATGCATTTGTGGGGAATACATCATGAGGATGTATTAGTGAGTGGTATCAATCCTTTCCCCCTACTAGCATCTCCTACCTAGAATAGTTCCATACTGCATTCAATAAGCGTTGTAAAAGGTTTTTTTCCAGCTGATTTAATTTTTGAAAATTGTTGTGAAGAATTTGAATCTCATATTCGATAGTCACTTGTTGGTTCTTATAGTAGTGAAAATAAAAGGGGATTTTCCGTTGAAGAAGTGGAGGAATATTCGGTTATTTATGAGTCTTCTTCTGATCCTTTTATTCAAAAAGATGATGTTGGGAATTACATTAATGATGAAATTGATGATAACAAGGCTTTGGATACATCTTTGATTATTTTAGGTGACTCAGTTAGTCGTTGTTATGATACATCTATTGTTCTATGTTCTCATAAATATTTGATTAACTATGAGGAAAGTAATGTTGAAGGTCACGAGAAAAATTTTCACCTTCCTTCTGAAATTGTTGAACAACAAGAAATCTATAAGTCTAAAGATGACACGTTGGAGCTAGACTGAGGAAAAACCAGCAATGCAAAAGACATACCCATTCATTTCAAACAACAAGATGAGAAGTATCAAGAGTATCTTGCTGCCCTTTATGGTTGTGAATCACATGACTTTCATGAGATGTTTCAATGAGGACAGGAGCAACTCAGTCTTGTTTATAATGCATATATTACACAACAACAACTTTGTCCTCTCAACTAGTTGCAGGCTTTTCATGAGTTTCAAGATCCAATAGCGAGAAGGATGGATTCTTATTTTTCCAAAATCCCAAAGGTTGAAAGTTTTACCATGATCATCATTTGCAACTGTAAGTACCAGATGCCTGCTAGCTTTTTGTCGCATTTGATATATCCTCTTCGGATTATTTTAAACAGTGACATCCACAGAGTTATGGTTCTTAGTAAAATGGTTTCTTGGTTTCATTGGAAATGGAATTACACATGATCGAGTTGGTTTTAAACTTAATAGAGTAGGTAGTAGGAGAATAAGATCATAGTTCGAGCATTTAATTTTTAGTTCGCAGATTGTTTTTTAGTGTGTTGGTTTTCAATAGATTGTTTGAATAAGAGACTCCATAGACCAACAAAGAAACTGGGGTTTAGCTACAGTTTCAAGTTTCAATTTGAACAAAGACTCCATAGCCCAACAAAGGCACTAGGGTTAGCTTCAGTGTTAATTTTCAAAGATGGATGGTAGAGAGAGTGGCAGAGATACAAGGCACGCAGACAGAACATAGGTAAGAAATGGAAGGTAACAACAGTCATTTAATCCTAAGGAACTGATATACAGTTCTCAACACCTCACACAGACGCGCTATCCCCAGTTGGAGCCAATGTTGTAACCTAGGAATGCACCCCTGCCTCTCCTCTCTCATTTCCCTATGACTTTGTCATTTTTTATTTTTTTTTGTGGTTTCTCGCTTAGCTTATCCTCCACTATTTAATTATTCATCTTCATGGCCTCTCTTTGTTGTTTTTTATTTGCATCGTATGTTTTCTTTCTTGAAAAGGATCACATGTTATGGTCTTATTTTCAAAGACGCACCATCATATTCACCACTAACGAAGCATAGAGCAGTCCCACCGAGTCTTTTGTGTGTGCGCGGGAGATATCCATGTTCGAAAAATCCATTTAAAGCTTAGTAAGATTCTGTAGAAGATAGCAGCCAATCATAGAAAACCATGTCATACTCGAAATCCATGCAAAAAACAAGTTGACCTAATCGACGGTGAAGATACGACATTAATGCGGAGAAAATGATTTTTGTCATGGAGTGCCTAACTCCTATGCTAATCCCTATCAACGGCACCCCCATCCTCCATATCAATAGCCATGGTTCATTTCAGCACCGCAACATGCTCGGGCATTAAAACCCTTGAGCGGGTTGAAATCTAAACCATGGTATCACGGGGGAGTTGTGTGGCAGCTTATAGGGGATTTCAGGCCCAAAAGTGGCGTGGACCCAAACCACCCTCGGGAACTCCCAAAATCACATGCCTATATAATTTTAGGTCACCACATCACCTCCATTCACCTCCACATCAGTTGCATCCATGTCATCCACTTCCACTCATAACGCTCCCCTGTTGAACGATCACCTCCGCGCACTCCAGTTCACAACCAGTTATGTCCTCTTCATGTCTTCTTGACTGACAACAATACAATTATCCAAGAAATACATGTCACAGTTAGCGGGGCCAGCACAAGGTGTTTTAGTTGTTGAAAGTGCAGTAAAGAAACAAATAAGGCGAAGATCTTCCCATGCATCCGGTCACCTCCAGAGACCTAAAACAATTCTCATGCATCTCGAAGCTCAATACAGAGCTCTGTTATGTCACTCCAAGTCCTATTTCTGCCAATTACAGTTCATCCTACACATGCATCAGTTCAGTCTCAGAGACAGAAGTAGTTTGAGTTGTTCAGTTCCATAATTATTTAGGTTGAATTAATAAGTGGTATTTTGTGTGTGATAAGAACCACACTTTTTTATTAAGTATTAAACTTCTTGCAAGAGGTTAGTCATAGAGTGGTTTGTTGTTTCCCTTTGTTTTTATTAGTTCACTTGTCTGTCATTTGTGTGCCACTATCGAAGGAGGACCCTCATCCATATCATTTTTCCAACCCCAACCATGTTCTTGTCTTGGTAAAACCGACCCTCTAACTGACCAACAAAACCAAAAGAAGAAAGAACTATTCTAAACCGATAGGTGGCCTAGCTTTGCCCTTTAGTAGTCAGGTGGAGACTTTAAGACCAACAAGACTTCTCCTGGATCTCACCAATTGACATATTGGACTTATCCATATTGATCTTCATTCCTGTAGCTACACAAAATAGTTCCATAATATCTTTAAGGGCTTAAAATTCTTAGACTAACCCTACACCAAAAATGAGCACACTATCAATGAAAAGAAAATGAGTGAGAATTTCCAATGATGATATTTTTATTCCTTTAAGGAGGCATTTCCTCCTTGAATTTTTTATTAACCTTCTTGATCCACATGGATCTCGGTGGCCATCCACCTTTTCCACTTAATCAATGTTTTCGAGTCTATGTTTTTTTTGTGTGATTGGTGGAATCAACAACTAGTCGGGCACGTACTCACGTGAAATGGGGTCTTGTTATCTTACTGCTACCACTATAACTTCCAGGCATGCCAACACATCCCCTCACATGACACACAAGGTAAGTCAAGGGTTTCAAGCTGGTGACTTCACATAACAGAGTTTTTTAACAATAGACTTCATCACTGATTGTTCTACACCCTGGAGGATTTTGAGCCTATGGTTTTGATAAACCAATATATTCATTGTTTTGATGGGGAATATAATGTAATTCCATCTCCATTTGTTAATTACATCCATCATGTAATGATTTCCTACTGATCTTATGTATATGCCTACAACGTTAATGTAGTGGATCTCGCTAGAAATAGGCTAGAGTAGCACTGATATGGGTGATCTCTTGTGAATTTCTAGTGTTTTACATGCCTATGGAATTTCATAAACTTATACCAATTTATCCCACATCCATCATGGGAATTATTTTCCTTTCACCCTCTCATATATAATCAAGGTGAATGAATTCCTTTGAGTAGTAAATGGAGTGTGATGTAATGCTTATTGCGCATGAGTGTAGCCAACATCTCTTTCTCTTCCAAGATAATATACCACCATTCTATCAAGTTTGTGTTCTACGATATTCAGTTATTCATTAATAGAAGTTAGGTTTCACTATATTTATGTGTTCTCAGCTATATTTTCGTTTGTATCTCATTTTGTTCTCAACATAATCTAGATCAGTGGTATTAGATCATTTTTCTCCTTTTCATTTCTCAACACATGTCCCTCATGAGGTCATGAAATAAAGAGTTGGGTCTCGAGCTAGTTTCACTTGAGGACAACCGCTCTTGCCAGCCCAAGTGACCTCCCATGGGAGAAGAAAAGAGATATGATGGAGTAGGATATCCTTTCAAGAAGTTTCTCGAGGAATCTCTCATGTGACATCCCATGGGATAAGAAAAGAGATATGATGGAGTAGGATATCCATTGAAGAAGTTGCTCTAGGAATCCCTCATGTGAATAGAGGAAAAAAATGATGGAAATTTTTTCTCAAATCCTTCGATGGTAGTCGGGGCATCTTCAACAAGCATCCATTTCATAGGTGTGACACCCTTCAAGGTATAATTTGATTTCTATATACCCTCATTTGAATTCTAGATAGATGCAAATGCTCTATAGAAATGGTTGAATCTACCATAAGGATATTACTCTATCCGAGTTTTTTTTTATGGAGAAAAGACATGGAAATTTTTTCTTACTCATCAAAAGAAAGAGAAGTAGTACATGAAGGTGGAATCCCATTACCACCTCAACCTTCTTGTGGAAAATTGTAGAAGGGAAGTGATGAAAAGAGTTCAAACATCCATCCTATACCTACACTCAAAATAAGGATCAATTGGAAGAAGAAGAAGAAGAAGAAGAACAAGAACCATGTGTATCTATTAGTTAAGGAATCCCTTGTTTGTCATTGTTGCACGAAGAAAGGGTATATCACTTCTAGTTGTTGGTATTTAGAGGTATGATCATTCTATTGCAAGAAACATTATCATGTGTCATATTTCTAGGAGAAGTAATCCACATTCCATGAGCCTAAATGGTTTCAAAGAAAGAGTGGCAAGAATATCATACATAGAAAGGAGACAAAGAGCAATAAGTCTACATAAAACAAGACATCTCTTACTTCTCACTAGTGTGAGAGGAAATTCCATAGCATTGTCAATTGTTGGTACCTAGAGGCATGCTCATTCTATGAGAAGGAAGGAGATCATGTGGCATATTAGTGAGAGTAGAAATCCATGTGTCACAAACCTAATGGTTTCAGAGGAAGAATGGAAAAAAGTCTTCCGTAATCCATCAATGAACTCGAAGGCACATAGAGATGAGGAGGATGTCTACTAGTCCTTTCATCAACATTCAAACTTTTTCCACCACTACAAGTGGAGCGACCATTAGGAAGAAATGTGCTGGAAACTTCACCCAGAGATTCACTTCAAAAACTACAAAACTAAGAAAAGGTATGGAGAGTGAACACTAACGAGGATGAATAGTTCTCTACATCTCTAGCCTAGAGAGAAGAATTTATACAATGATTTATAAAAACACAAGAGGCCAACCTCACTAATGAAGCAATATTTTTTTCAGTGGAAGCAAGAAAGAGTAGAGAAGTATCTAAAGAATGGGTTGACATTTATTTCATTGCAATTTGGTTGAAGAATGACTCACTAGTGGATGAACAGGTTTACCAATGATCATGTATCTTATAGCTAGAATGTAGGGGTATGTAAGATAGTGATTCAATTATCATGTCCACACAATTGTTTCCATGATGAGAAGCAATTGGTCTTAGCATAAAAATGTGGTCCACACCTCCTCTTATGGGATTGTTAGGTGATGGCATAGCGTTTTTCGGTCACACTGAAAAAGAAGACCAACTTTCGACTTGGCTTCATTGATTGCCAAGATGGACCATTTGATCCAATTCTAGGAGAGATGGGAATGAATTTTGATAGAAGAGTTCAAATTTGGAGAATGTTCAAAGCTAAGAATGAGTGAGAAAAATTCTACATTATGGGAACAAGTGAGATAGGAACTAGAGCTACATCCATATCCATGACCATAGCCAAGTTCCATAGTAAGAGACATGTTCCAAAGAAGAAAACAAAAGGCACTTTGATCGAGATTGGTTTCCTCTAAGATTTTGGAGACCAAAAAGCCTCTCAATGGGGATGCGTGATTCAAAATGGATCCAAAAAGTGAAATATACTCTATACTTTAAAGAAAATTTGGTGATTTATGAAGGTTAGATAAACTATGAAAGACAATGTAAATGTAAAAGTAAATAAGACAAAAGATAGAGAAAAAAAAAGAGAAATAAATGAAAAGGAAAAATAATAATAACATAGAAAAGACTGAGGAATGGGAAATGAAAGGTCATGCATGTTGGCCTTCCCATTATCCCAACTCTCCCTATTTATTATGATATTTTTACTCTCAAATGGTATTTTGGCCAAGGAAAGTATGTACAGAGAGCCAAGAACTATATCATAACCAAATATTGCCGAAATTAAAGATGAGAAACCATTTGAAGTTAGTTTTCCCATTTTGGTTTCCAAGGTAAAAAAAATCTATGTTGTCTTATGGTATTTAAGGGTTGTGTGGTTGTGCTCTGTGTATCCCTATTTTAGTTTTAATTTTAGTGGCTTCAAGTGAATAATAGGAGTGTGAATGTGAGGGATATGTAATCAAACTTGTGGATTTACAACATTATGGGTTTCCCATTTCTAACAAAGAGTATAATGACTCTATTACTACCACCATAGGATGCATTTCCAAGCCTAGAGATTGACGATTTCATCTCATAGTTGTTTCAATTAAGCATGAGGTTGTTAAATTGGTTTATTTGAATTTTTCTCTTACCCAAAGGGTTGTACACAACTTCTTCTAAGTATTTGATTGTATGATAAGTGTTTCCCTTGTCCCTAATCCACAATTTCTATTACTAGAAAATTTCATCACTTTCGAGGTGAATCAATCTCTTGTAGAGGTTGTACACTCCCGTAGATTGGCATTAAACATTACTCCAAGGTTTATTCAAGACATATGAATGTCTTATGAGATAAGTGTCTATGTTGGATACTAGGAAATATGGAAATATGTCCACCTTCTCCCCAACTTGTGCATTGGGTTATATAGACATGATTTTATCATTTGTTTCCACCTTTTG
>JASDQU010739478.1:66404-84364 GCA_032191745.1 Picea mariana | reverse complement strand
GGCGGTGGCTAGTGGTAAATTTGTTTGGAGTGACTGAGCCCATGGTTGGGTGGAAACGAGCACCCCTTCCAACAGTTGCTTCCCATTGCCCGATTTTGATAAGTATTTTCCCTGCTTTACTTGGTGAACTAGAATAATGGGTGAATACTTAGACTTATATATGTGTGTGTGTGTGTGTGTGTGCATTTATGAATGTCTTCTGTGTGAAATGGTTATGTTATGTGTATGCTTTCATGGCCTTGTGAATTTATAGTTCCAACTGATAGGCCTTATGACCAGTGTAACTAAGGAGGTTTCCCAGGGGCATAATGTTTTAAGATGGTCGTGATAAGAGATATCATGTCGACCCGAAACCATCTGTCCAAAGAGGATACGTCTTCCAAACCCCTTTTTGTCGTGCGACCGAAATTCCAAACCCAAGTCCTTAAACCTTTTCATGGTAAATCTCAGGAGGGGTAGTGAAGTTGAAACCTTAAGGAAGGAAATATCTTCATTTAGAAGATGAGCAGAAGAGATCCGTTCCGAAGGACCCATATGAACGATAGTCGAAAACCCTGAGATAATTCTAAAGAAGCCATGTTCCCTTGGATTCATAGCTCTGAAAGTCTGAGACTCCGGAGTAAGACCGACCTTGCTAGCCTCACATGGACTAAAGGTGACCGGGAGCATCAATCTCTCGGGATATTGACCGATGATAGGAGGTTCCCCAGGTGGTTTGGTGGACCTATCTTGCCAAATTAAATCAAGTCCCAAAGCCTCGAAGGTTGAAGCCACGAAGGGCCTAGTACCATAGATTGTGAGATCCTTTGGATCCTTTCCCAACCGTTGCTATATCGAGGACTCGTGGTGCTATTCCCTCTACTTCAGAGATTGGAACTTCAAAGGGAAAGAGGATTTTGCTTAGAAATACTCCTGAATGTCGAAAACCTGATGTAACCAGAGCCGTAGATCTATAAGTATACATCACTAGATCTCAACCGTGAGATATGAGGGATGTAGGATACGGTTAGCCTAAGGTGACATGGTACAATGATGTCATCCCTGGTGACGTGGAACCAATATCAATGAGCCACGTGCCACTCAGTCTCCTATGCATCGCCTACCCCCAGGGTACATTTAAGTCATCCATTAGAAAGGACAGGTGTCAACATCTCCCGCGCTCTGTAGTAGAAGTAATCCAAAAAGAGTGGAAGACTGGAAGGATAGAAAACTCCCAATGCTAGAAACCTAGATTCCATCTCAGTCGTTGGTTGTGACAAGAGTATGGACCGTCAATTTGACCCGCGTCTGTCTGTGAGTTCAGACCTCGGTGAAATTGTAGTCAGGTGAGTTGGGAACTCCCGAAGCAAAAAACCTGAAGTCAATCTCAGTCGTTGGCTGTGGCCAGGGTGTGGACCGTCGATTTGACCTACGGTTTTCCACGAGTTAGAAATTCGGTCGAATCATAGTCAGGTGAGTTAGGATTATCTGAAGCCTGAAGTCTCAACACACGCGAGGACCTATGGAGTTTTTCCACGTGGAGGTCTCGTCACCTCGACCAATGAGCATTCAAGGAACTTGGGAGGGGTGTATTCACTAGTTCTAAGTTCGGGTCTGAGTGTGGGGACTGCAACAGGAGATCCCTGGATGAGTTGAATAAGATTTGAGACCCCACATGTACGTCTTGAGTTCTTAAGAATAACTAAATTTAGATGCCCCACCTTGGGTGTGTTACAATGAGTATGGAAATTTCGCCAAAAATTGTCCCAAGAAAACACAGAAGAACCTCGAAAACAAAGCGCTAGAGCAATGGAAACTAGCCAAAAGAAATAAAGTGACAAATAAATCAATAGCTCAACAATAGGAAAGGAAAATCAACACCAGTCCCTCCTCACCAATCAAGGGGAAATCACTGATACAAACCAACAATGAAGCAGAAAACAACAAAAATAGGTATGACCCTCTTGATAACCTAGAGTTAGAAATGGTCAACTCACAAGAAAGAACATAAGAAATTTAGAGCCAACAAAACCCAGATCCAGACCCTCCTTCGCCTCAAGTCGAGTCTGATGCCCCTCAACTCTTGGACCCTCCCCATGTGCTGGAGGATGAAAGTCAGGATAAATCGAGGGAGGAACTGGATATGGAACTCCTAAAGAGTGAAATATAAATGAAATCAAGAAGGAAAACCAATAGAAATAGAAGGAAAAAAAATTCAAATCAGGACAAAGAACTAGGAACCCAACCAATGCTGGAAGAAGTCCTCAAAAAAGAAGGGAAGAGTGAGAAAGTCCCAACATAAAAAGGACAGTCTCAACCCACGAAAGCAGGGGAAAGAAAACATGCCAGTAAATAATGAAGGTAGTCTCCTGGAATTGTAGAGGATCAGGACAAAGGGAAAAAAAGAAGCAATGGGAAATTTAATCAAAACAAAGAGACCCCGTATCCCCCAAATTTAGGAGAGTAAAATCCAGGGATCCGAAGCCTTTTTGGAACTAAAAAAAATATGGAGAGAAAGAAGTGGAACAACTTTAAATTCTAGAGGAGCATTAAGAGGGATCTGTATAGTCTAGAATACTCAATTATTCAGAGAAGAAAAAAAGGTACAATATTCACACTGGTCATTGGTGCATCTCAAGCATCTACAATCAGGTATCACTTATTCTATCTGTAATGTTTATATTCCTAATAACTATTGGGAAAAAACAGAATGTTGGGAATAACTAATGAAAATCAAAGATATCAGAGCACAACACAACTACATTATAGAAGGAGACTTCAACACAAATCTGCATCAAGGTGGGGGAAAAGGAGGCTCTATAGTAAGGGGCTTGTTTAAGGAACACCTGGAAGATTTGATCTCGAAACTGGATCTGTTTCATGTTCATCCCTCTAAAGGTAAATACACTTAGAGCAATAAAAGAATAGGGGTGGGGCACGTTGCAACCATATTATACCACTTTCTCATCGATATCTCTCTCCTCCTTCTCCCGCTCAACATTTTGTCCCAAATTGTTCCTTGGGGAATCTCATACCACCACCCAATATCCCTCTCCTTCGACAAAGAAGAAAACATGGGACCCATTCCCTTCAAATTCAATCCCATTTGGATGGAGTCCCCATACTTTATCCCCCTAATCTCCTCAGTCTTGTCAATATGGGTGGATGGAACCTCAGTTTATATATGAGAACAAAAAATAAAAAAGGCCAAGCAATAAATCAAGGAGTGGGTCAAAGCCTCTTCCCACAATACAAGAGAAGAAATTGAAAGGTATGAAAAGCATCAAGAAGACACTAAAAAAGAAATGGATTCAAATATCATTTATAACAAACATTTAGTACAGGAGAAATAGCATTTTCAAAATTATATGAGAGTGCTCCACAATGAAGAAAAGTAGTGGAGACTCAAATCTAGATCCTTGTGGCTTTAAAAAGGGGACAAAAATACCTCATTCTTTCATAAGCAGGCCAAATATAGACAACACAAAAACACAATGGAGGAAATAAAAACAACATCAGGATCAAGAATCAACTCCTTTGAGGAGATTAAAAGGGAAAATTCATCCCACTTTGGAAAACTTTACACTCAGGAAGGTCAAGACTACAAAGAGAAGAGTTTACAATTTATAGAGCACATATCACAAATGATAAAGGAATAAGATAATAAAGAGTTAAACAAGATGGTCACATAGGAATAAGTCAAAGAAGTCCTTTACCATCTTGATCCTGACAAATTCCTCGAGTCGAATGGTTTCACGTTACATTTTAATAGGAAGTGTTGGGGAATAATAAAAAAACACCTACTTCGTATGATAAAATATGTCAAAAAAACCTGTAAGTTAGGAGGAGAAACCAACACCTCCTTTTTATCCATGATTCCTAAGGACAAAAATTCCATCTCCTTTATAATGTCTCTTACAAATTTTTTATCTCTGTTTATAACGTCTCTTACAAAATCTTAGCAAAAATCATAGAAAACAGGTTAAAACATTTGCCTCCATGACTCATTCTTCCTAATCAGGGGGGATTCATGATGAAAAGACAAATTTGGGACAAGAGGACTATGAAAAGGTTGTCTTCTTTCTCCAATGTTGTATGTTATTATGGAAGAAATGATTAATATAATACTGGAGCATGAAATATCTATTTGAAACATCCTAGGGCTCAAAATAGCAAGGGGAGTCAAAAGAATAAAAAATTCACAACTTGTTGAAGACACTCTTTTTCTAGGAGGAGCCTCTCAAATTATGACTAACAGATTCAAAATGGTCCTCGACCAGTATGAGGAAGCTTTGGGGGGTGTCAATAACAAGCACAAAAGACAAATTTATGCTTGCAACATGAAAGAAAGTATAATGGTTAGAATTGAAAATATTCTATAGTTCTCCTTTTCTATATATTGGAAGTACTTCAAGTACCTTGGAACTCCTATCGCTATAAAGGCCCTACTCATGGAGGTATGGCAAGTGATTCTCCAAAAGATCAAGGATCAATTTGAAGCCTGGGGAGGAATCTGGTTGAATCCAGCTAGAAGGGTGGTCTTAATAAAGTCAGTATTATATTCGTTTCCAATTTTTCAATTCTCAACCCTCCACACTACGGTGGGAATTATAAAGGAAATGGCCAAACTAATAAGAAAATTTCTTTGGCAAGGGGGAAAAGATAATGATAAAAATCTCCACCTGGTAAAATAGTCTATTGTTTGTGCCCCAAAAGAAAACGAGGGACTAGGGATCCAAAAAAGATCAACCTATCTCTCAGGGAAAAAATAATTTGGCACTTAATCACTAGAAGTAAAGAATGGTGGAAAAAGGAAATGTTCTACAAATACTTGTCAAAAAATTGAAAGAGGTGTCTGGAAACAACCACTCTCAATCAAATAGGTTCCCCTATCTGGAAGCTCATCCGTGCCTCTATGTCACTCATTTAAAATCATCTCAGATGGAGCCCAGGGAATGGTAATGAAATAAAAATTTGGGAAGATCATTTCTCTGATAGGGGAAAATTGTCCTGTATCTCCTCTCTAGACTCCCTCAAAATTTGGCTAAATTACAAGGGGAAAATCACTCTATTTGATATATCTCAGTGGAAGAGCAATGGCACTTGGAAAAATTGAAACTTGGGAGAGGTCCCCCTTTTCTTGCTCAATGAGTCCCATCAATTGCTCTTGATTGTAATTGGATGTTACCCAATACATATTAACCAGAATGATAGTAGGGGATGGGGAGAGGCAAGATACTTTGTAAGGATGGGATATAAAAATATCCTCTATGACAAACATATCCCATAAAAATCAGCAATCTGGAAAGAAATTTGGAATCCAGATGGTCTACCCAATATTAATACTTTTGGTTGGAAATTAGCTCACAACAAGCTCCTAACAGGGAAACATCTACTGTTATAACCCTAATTTGCACCAGACATGCTTACCTAACATCAAGCCATCTCATATGCCTTCTTTGCTAAGCCATTACTAAACACCTCTTCTTAAAAACACCCTTTTTAAAGGCCCACGCGCCCTTCTCCACTACATCCCGTGTGTACACTCTAGCTGACTCACTACAGCCCGCGTGTACCTACAAAAGCATGAAAAAAGGAAAGTTGTTGACGGAACACACAGCTTTGGGTAAGTTAACTAAAACTTTTGGCCATGCATGGCCAGTCATCAGACCAAATGCCTAGCTCCTTCTATCCTATAAAAGAAGGGGTGAGGGTCCCATTTGAAAGGAGGAAAATCATAGTAAAGAAACTATACCCAATTGATCCCTTCCCTTGTCCCAACCTTTAGCCTTCCTCATGAAAAGAGAAATATAGAGCAAAGTAGTTGGAGGATAGTTGAAGAGGAGCCCAGGACCAGTTTCAAGGAGCAGTGCCGACCACATATTGTAAGTCAACTCTTGTGAAGATTAATACAAAAAGGAATACTTTTCTCGTCCCGCCATATTATGTGTTCAAGTTGAATGTTTATTTCATGATATTATCAAAACTAACCCAGCAATTAATATATGAAATGCATGTTCATATCTTTTTGTTTGTTCATGTGTGAATGTAGGTCATCTTTGGGAGGAGGCTTGCAATCAAAGAGCGAGTGAAAGAAAAGTGATTGACATAAAACGAAGGAATTAAGGTAGAATTACCGAATCTCATTTACACCTTTGTATTGCATGAATGTGGGGTTTTGTGTTGGGAGAATAGGAAAGAGTAGAGGCCTTTGAAATGGTCATTTTTTGCATGCATGATTAGAGCCCTTAAATTCTAAGTCTGTAGGAGGGATTCCCACCCACAACAGAATTGGTGACCATACTGTGGATCTCTAGGGTTTTCTTGGAGTCTTTTTTGGGTATTTTTAAAAAAAATTGGTTTCATTACTTTTTTTTAGAGTTTCTACAAAAGTCTGAGCCAGTAGGGATTCTGGTCTTCCATACTAGTTCTTCCTGCTTACTTTGCTTGGCTGCATTTTATTTTATGAGAAGTCACAGAGGTACATGCGGCATGTATAAGGCTTGCATGCGTGTACACGCACCCAACCTTCACACAGCCCGTGTGGACATGCTAGCTGATGAAGTGACAGTAGCATGGTTAAGTTCAGAATTTTTTTATTAAAGAGGCAGTCATCCTCTTCCCTGTCAGAAGTGATCCTTCTCAGGGGTTTTCTAAAACTCATTCCGGTCATTGTTTTTGTAGTTTCAAGATATTCTAGTTCTCAATACCAGTGGTCTCTTCGAGTGTTTTTTTGCTTATATTTTCAATTTTTTCAAGAATTGTAGAGGTACACGCGACTTGCATAAGGTCTGCATGCGTGTACATGCGCTCTAACCTTTTAGAGCTCACGTGCACATGCTAGTTGTTGAGCTGTCAGCTGTGTGCCTGTTGAGAAAAATTTTGTTCAAGGAGAGGCAGTCATCCTTTTACTTGTCAAAAGTTATACCTCTCAGGGTTCTTGGTCTCCGTCATAGTACTCAACAACTAAGGTATGATCACAACAATAACTTTCTTTTTCATTAAAAAGTTTTCCTAAAATTTGTTTTCTTTCATAGGGTTTTTAGACAAGTGTGAGAGTCTATTTTCATCAGTTTGTGTGTTATTGTCAGCGACTCTTTGCAATCTGCACATAGGCCAGAAGTTTTCTTGGTCTTTACTTGTCGTGATTTTCCCTTTTTTTCTTTGCAAGCATTAAATAATTTTTTTTTTCTTTTCTTGATTTGGTTAAGTAGTTGTTGGTTTGCATTCATAACTAGAAAAAGGTTTTCTTTCATAAGTTCTTGGATGTTTACTTAGGACAATAAGTAGCTCGTAGTCGAGCAAAATCCTATTTTGAGTTTGTTGTTCAAAGATCTTAGAATTTTTTTTTGTTTAAAAACTTGATTAAGAATTGTGTCTAGAAGAATTTATTTTGTTTCCATCTTTCTGTTTATTTTTCTTTCGTCTCTCAAACATCATTAGTTTCACTTTCATAACCTTTGAATTAAGACAAGCCATCAAAAAATTAACAATTAATTAAAATCAACTAGACTTTATGTTTGTAGGGTCCATCAATTAGTCTAGGCTAGAGACTTGATTTAGGTTGGAGAGGAAACTCTTCAAGGCTACAAAACATACATAAGAGTCTGTGCTAAGGAGTGTTAAAAGTCCAGTATCATGAGATTTATCCGAGATCCCCTTCTAACATAGGGGATAAACATGAGGCCACATGCGGAAAGGTAGTAGAGATAACCCCTCCAAAGCCAGACCAATCATAGTGG
Source organism: Picea mariana (assembly GCA_032191745.1). Classification (NCBI taxonomy): domain Eukaryota; kingdom Viridiplantae; phylum Streptophyta; class Pinopsida; order Pinales; family Pinaceae; genus Picea; species Picea mariana. Next base: position 76,643 of record JASDQU010739478.1, on the reverse strand, counting down.
AGAACACATATAGAGGGTTTGTCTTGGGATTCCGTCGATTGCATTTGCCACGGAGCTTCATGGGTATCAAATCTATTTGAGGTCCTCAGTTGTCTTCTGAACCACTTGCTTTCGATACCCTTGATATCTTTCTGGCTCGATATCCTAGTCATTTTGGTCTACCCAACTATCGATTGTACCCTCCTGGTGACTGTTCACGCACTAGAAACCTAGTTGCCTATCTTTTTTAGAGACATACACAGGTGGTTGTGGGGGTATACCGCGGTACCTAGGATAGACATTAGTCCATGCTTTGAAGAGTATACCCAGAGGGTGCTTCCGTGTCCGATTTTCACTTGCACCAGTAAGTTTCTCTAGTGTTAGTTGTTGTAACTGTTCTTCTAACTAGTTTAGTGTTTTCTTGTTTTATCTTGTAGGGTCTTTTTCCTAGTGTGTGTTATTTTTGAACGAATAGAAAGCCCTAGTGTGTTTTTGATCTTCTCACATAGTGGAGGATCACAAGCTCTGTTGGTCACGAAGGCTTCTTGCCCTACCATTGGTTACACTAGAGCCACCCCCGCCACCACTAAGGTGAAAGCTAGACCAACAAGGGTCTTCTGAAGCGACTTGGTCACAGGAAAATGTGCCCAACCAACATCCGGAGGAACCAACTATTTTAGACCTTGGAGCAGAAGCTCTCGTTCCACCCGAAACTCCAATCACTGATCTTTCAGCACCCATCATTGTACAGATTTATCCTTACGGGCACCAGACAGTATCACATGCAACAATGGAAACAAATGCTCCCACTTCTTCTGGGAATTCTTCTATTCCCACTATGGCTATCACCACAGGGGGTGTTCCACCTCTTAACCCACTATCGCCAGTCTGAGCCACCATGGTATCGACTACCTCTACCTCAATCAGTTGTCTAATCCCGTCTTTGGTGGTGACCACTGCTCCTTTCACACAGAGTGTGACAGGCCATCCGTTCTCATACAGGATGCCTAGCTCAGACAAAAGCCCTGTACTATCCTACTCCACTTTACAAACTTTAGGTATGGGGGTAGGGAGCTCTAACACTCCTCTGCAAGGACCCATTGGGGGCACTTCATCTCCCTTTAATGCTTTCTCTTACAGGGGAGGTCATATACCTCCTTCATCCCCCTTTGCTCGGTGGTGCTCGCCAGTAATCCGTCAGGCCAAACACACACCATGGTTCATTTGGAATATGGAATCAAGGACCACCTTATCATTATATGATAGTAGGGTCGACACCTTTTTCTTTGTTCGGTGCATTTGGTAACAATGCTTTCTCGTCAGTTTCTTTCTCGACTGGGGGCAACCCCGGCTATGCCCAACCTAATCCTATGTAGGGTACTATTCCTACACAGGGGGCAAACCCAAGAACTTCTTCTGCATCAGGACCTTGGAATTCTTGGCAAGGATTAGTTCCCTCGTCAGGAATGTCGATCTAGGTTAATTCTTTTCACAACCAATGGAACCCCGGGCAAGGTGCAGTACCTATGCCGATGGGATCGGCATGGGGAAACCCTTCCCAAAGTCCTCCGAATGTAATGCACGCCCAACCACCTACATCCCATTTTAGGAAATAGCCGATGATGTCTCCTTAAACGCAAAATTTGTACATTGGTCATGGCCATGGTTTTTACTAAAACCCCGGCCAGCAACCCAACTTTTCCTGGAAACTTGGTGTCAGTCAAACTCCAAGCCCCTTTTTCCATGGTTATCACCAACAACCCAAACTAACTTTCCTAGAAACTCTGCACTTTCCAGACTTAAGAAGGTTGTTGAATGATCCTATCTGTCACAATCCGCGTTGGCCCCCTATGCCAACGAAGTTTCCTTCGAACATACCAAAATTCGAAGCCAAGCCTAACGAAGATCCAGGAGATCATGTGACTACTTTTCACCTTTGGTGCTCGTCTAATTCATTGAAAGACGACTCCGTACATTTGTGGTTGTTTCAATGTACTCTCATTGGGAGTGCTGTGAAATGATACATTGAGCTTGATCGCTCAAGATACTCTTCCTTTGGAAAATTGGCAATGGATTTCCTAAACCATTTCCAATTACCTGTGAGATACGACGTTGGCATAGAATTACTAGCCAATTTCAAATAGACAAAAGTGGACCATATCTTTGATCACATCCGAGAGTGGAGACACTGGAAGACTTTGATTAAGGTGCCAGTCCCACCAACATTCTTTCTAGAGTGGTTCCTTAAGTCTTTGGTTCCACATTTATCCAAAGACATCACAACATCGCGAGTGTTTTCCAAAGAAGATGCAATCATAAGATCTCAACAACTTGATTTAATCTATTCGCAGTCTTGTATACTATATGAGATCTTGCCAGATGCACCACTATCAATACTTGATAAAAACAGACAGTGAGTTGGACCACATGTCGATGGTATTGTTGGTTCAACACAAACAAAGCCCGATGAACAACTGATGAAACAATTGCAGTAATTATCTATCCAACATACAACGGCCAGACAGACTACTGTTCCAGCTACTCCCCCTACCCAAACGTCGGATGTACACAGTGTGCAATTGACAAATCCGAAGGCCACCCAGCAGCCCAATGGAAAGAAAAAACAACGTAAGAAGGGTAAGGGGGATAAGAAACCCACTAATAATGTTGGTGGGGGTAACACTGAAAAAAGGAAGTTGAGGTATTCGTGTAATCTCTGTGCACTAGACCACCCAACTCACCAATTCCCTCGGCTTGCAGAGGCCCAAAAGTTATTATCACAACAACAGTCGGTTGTGTTAACAAACCCTTTTCAACATGGCCAAAATCTAACTCAAGCCTCTACAAGCGTGGAAGGGGGCAGCCAAGGACCCCCTCCATCTTCAAACAATCCTGCATCCGAAAATGTGTATATGATGAAAGGTGATGCCTATATATTGACTAGAGCACATGATTACAACAATCCAAGCACCTCTGAGAAGGGTAAATAAGTTGAAACCCCATCTCTTTCTCTCCAGATCAAGAAGACGTTGGGCTAAACCATGACACACATCCCAAAAGGTGCATTTAAGAAAGATTCTCACAACCCAAATGCATGGGCCACCTAGAACTACTCTATGGTGGAGGATTTGTCTCAAACCCCTTGTGCGATGTCTGCTTTGGAAGTCCTCCAAAGCTGCCCTTCCCGGAGAAAGACTCTGTTAGCCACTTTAGGATCCACCAAGACTTGTAATCTATGTATGATCATGCTTGATATGACCGACTTAAAACCTCGTCTCCCTTAGCACGTAGCGTTCCATATAGTAGTGGCTTACACCACGAAAAATTTTAATCGGAACATTTTCCGCATAGTGGTTGATGAGGGTGCCTCAACATGTGTAATGTCTTTGGTGTGTTGGAAGGCCATTGGCCAACCCGTTTTTTCTTTATCACCTACTCTTATTACTTCTTTTGATGGTCATAGGTTCCGACCACATGGCATTATCTCCTCCTTTCCTTTGTAGTTAGGAGGGAAAACTGTGTGTGTCGAGTTTGAAGTGGTCGATGCATCTCTTGACGACAATCTTTTGTTAGGAAGGAGTTGGACCTATGCTATGCAAGCAGTAGTTGCTACAGTTTTTCGGGTCTTGTTGTTTCCATATGAGGTCTGGATTGTGACCACTGATCAGTTGTCTTTTTCCCATCCTAACCCTTCATTGGGGGCATCCGCGGTCCTAATGATTGATAACCCTCAACTCGATGTCGTCAACATAGGGGTTGGTTTGTGCCCACCTTTGATGGGCACTTACGATTACCCAACTCCTCAAGGCGATGTTAAGTTCATATCTGGCCACCATAAGGTTGAGGTGTTCCAAGTTTCATCATTTTTCATGACTTACTTCAATGATCCGTTGATTCTTCCTCCCCCATCGGCCACAATGGAAGGACACAGAACCATGGTATGTCCATGCCCTTGTCTACGACAGAAGTAGCGTACTCTTTAGTTCATCAGGCTTTCGTCGACCCCAATCCAACTCCCAAACAAGAGTTAGATCTGATTTTAGAACCTATTTGGGCTCAAGGTTCCCTCGCTGATACAGATTCTTTAGACTCAGTCTTTCCCTTAAATGAAGAAATCATGGAAGCAATGACTATTCTGAACAAACCCTGGGACGATTTCCGTCACAAATCTTATTTCCTCCCAGAGTTAAGAAGAATTGAGGCAGGGGAATTCACCTTGACTATGACTAGAGATAGGTCTTATCCTATTAATCCTTTGGAAACACATGTTGTTTATGCCAAGGGTAATATGTAAACCATCACCGAAACTATACCTATAAACATCTCCAGAACCCCTAGTGTCATGGAGAATGTTTTCTTCGAAGATGACTGCTCCCTCAAAGAGATTCAAATCTACACGGATTTATTTAAGGAATTCCACGACGTTTTTTCTTGGTCCTACGATGAAATTATAGGCATCGATCCAAAAATTGTTGAACACAAAATAATGACTTATCCTGACACTAAGCCGGTTCGACAGAAGCTTCGTCCAGTTAATCCTAAGAAAGAAGCAACTATTAAGGTCGAAGTGGAGAAACTTCTCAAGGCAGGTTTTATCTACCCCGTCCATTTGACCAAATGGGTGTCAAACCCTATGTCGGTTAATTAAAAATAGGGTACGATTCACGTTTGTACCGACTTTTGTGATTTGAACAAGGCCTGTGCAAAAGATAATTTTCCCTCACCATTTATTTACCAAATAGTTGATGAATGCGTAGGTTGCGAGGCCTTTTCTTTCATGGATGGTTTTTCAGGATATAATTAGATACATATCAAACTTGAAGACCAACACAAAACAATATTCATTTGTCCATGGGGTACATTTGCGTATCATAAGATGCCATTTGATTTGAAAAATGATGGTGCTACATTTCAGCGAGCCATGTCTTTTGCTTTCCATGATCTCAAACATATCGTCAAGGCCTACTTAGATAATTTAGCATCATGCTCTTGTAAGAGAGTTGATCATCCCACACACCTCTGAATTATCTTTGAGCGATGTCGCTACTTATAGATTCACTTGAATCCCAACAAATGCAGTTTTTGCGTGACGTTGGGCCGTTTGTTAGGTTTCATAGTTTCAACAACAGAGATCATGGTCGATCCTCTCAAGGTTGAGGCAATAGTTCAGTTGCCTCCCCCACGTATAATCCTTCAACTTCAGAGTCTACAGGGGAAAGAGAAACCTTTGCAGTGTTTCATCGCAAAATATGTCGAGATCACAAAGGGATTTATGCGCTTACTGAAGAAATAAGTTCCTTTTCATTGGGATGTTACTGCTCAATGCTCCTTTGAAGTGTTAAAACATGCCCTTACAACTTCCCCTCTACTTCAGCCACCCAATTATAACAAAGATTTCTTATTATACTTGGTTGCAGTAGAGTCAACCATCAACATGGTCTCAGTTAAGGAGGATGTGTTGCTCTCAGAATATGTGATCTATTACCTGAGTCGAGGCCTGGTTGGACTGGAACTAAATTATTCTCATATTGAAAAACTTGTGTTGGCAGCAGTCTATGTTGTCCAACAGTTCCGTCATTATGTTTTATTTCAAAATACCACCATCATTTCCATTGTGAATCCATTTCAATATGTGTTGACACGACGGGCAATCGACGGAAACATCAATAGATGGATAGTCGTCCTCCAGGAATTTGACTTAGATTTCGTTTTGGAAAAATCCAAAAAGTAACTGGTCTTTGCGGAACTTATCTCAGAACTTCTGATCGAGTCAGGTGATGTTATGCCTGAAGAATTTCCTATTCAGGGAGATATGTTTTTGATAGAATCTTCGGACCCCTCGTATGGAGATATGCTTTTCTATCTCCAGACTTTGAAGTGCCCCGCCTCTACTTCTCGTGATGAACATAACCGTATACATCATCAGGCCAAGAACTATCTCATCCTCGAGGACACTCTCTATCGTCGAGGTATATATTGCATCCTTAGCCGGTGCCTCACTCATGAAGAAGCGAAAATCGTGCTTAACGATTGCCATATTGGAGCATGTGGCGGTCATTTGTCTGGGTTGGAAACAACCCAAAATATTTTACGAGCCGGTTACTTCTGTCCGACACTAATCAAAGATTGTATCGCATCCGTCAAGAAGTGCCACCCATGTCAGATATTCTCTTGGAAGATGAGGTCACATCCCGCTCCCATGTTTCCTATCATCACAGTTGGTCCCTTCACCAAGTTGGGGATTGATTACACTACATGCAACCCTCCTTCAAGAAGGGGGCATCGTTATATCATTATAGCCATCGACCACTTTAGAATGTGGGTGAGAGCTATGCCAACGTTTAAAGATGATGGAGAGACTGCAAATCTCTTTTTGTTTAACCAGATTATAGCAAGGTTCGATGTCCCGAGAGAGAATTTCATTGACCACATCAGTCACTTTCAAAACCAAATGATGATCGAGTTAACATCAAATCTTGGGTTGAGAAAAAAACATTCGTCACCCTACTACCCTCAAGCGAATGGTCAAGTGGAAGCTTTCAATAAATCTCTTAAGACCATCTTACAACGAATGATCAATTTAGCCAAGTTAAATTGGCATTTGATGTTGTAATCGACATTATGGACCTACCAAATGCCTGTTAAGACTATAACCAATTTCTCACCTTTTCAACTCATTTACGGATTGGAATCCGTCTTGCCCATATAATGCTAGATCCCATATTTAAAGTTGCCTATACAGTTATTGCTAGACACTTCACCGCTTGAAGAACGTTTATTATATCTCGAGCAACTCAATGAACAGCTTCGTGATGCGGCCTTAGCTAATGAAGCTCACAAACATAAAGTCAAGTTTCAACATGATCAGTCCGTTCATCCTCGGATTTTCTCAGAAGGCGACCTTGTCCTAGTCTATGACCAAGATAAGGACCCCCTAGAGGTAGGTAAGTTCAAACCCATGTGGTTCAGACCTTTCATCATAAAAGAGGTTCTAGAAAAGGGTGCTTATCATCTGGTATATTTTGAGGGACATGCTTTGGCAGTGCCTAGAAATGGGCTCTACCTCAAGAAGTATTACTCATAGGTAGGTGACCTTGGGTAACGTTTTGTAACATATGTATAGTCTTTATACTATTACTTTTTGGTTTCTTTTGGTTTTATGGACGTGTCATTTTTTATGTTATCTTTTTTCATTGTGGCAGATTTCAAGTGAATAAGAGGTGTTCGTTGGATACGCAGACGGTGCTAGCTGGCACACTCGGAGGCTTGCCTCCGTAGATTGAATAATTTTTACACATCAGGGCCAATTATTATCTTCAGGAGGTATATGTTTAGGTGACACCACAAACAATGTTTCCGAATACAACGCAGTTATTGAGTTGCTTCATGACACTTTGTCATTTGGTATCTCTCACCTACGGGTCTATTTAGATGCTCAGTTGGTTGTGTCTCAATTAAGTAGAGTCTACCATGTTCATGATCCTACTTTACACCAACGATTCCTTAGGGTACGTCTCTTAGAACAAAGCTTTGATTATATTACATATTTTCATGTTCTTAGGATATTAAATCAAGTCACAGATACTCTAGCTAATCAAATTTTAGATTGGCATCTCACACACATATAAGAAAGACATACACATGTACATGTAAATACATTTTTTCCATAAGACATAAAAAGACATAAAAATCCATATATAATATCAAAATCATCAGAGTACACAGGTGGGCACAAGTGCCTCAAAAATACAACCAGTAATGAGTCATGGGGCTTATGCCCTCAAAAAATATACAAGTAGTTCCCTCGGCACATGAAAAGTCCAGCCTAACTAAGGACAGGGCCTGTGGGCCCTGTTGTAATAATCAACCGCATTTTCCAAACACCTAAAAAGCCGGACCCATGTTCATGGCACCCCTACTACATGAGGTAGCATATATGGTGGTAGACCCTCAATCTCTACCATGGGGACTATGCGAGTGAGTGAGGTAAAATTTTTCTCTACTCGTCTCAGAACCCTCTCAGCCTCATCTGATGGAAGCTCCCCTGCTGCTGCTGGTCCCCTTGCAGTAGCGGGTGCGGCCCCTGGTCGAGGACGCCGCATGTTCCTCGTGTAATCCACTGGTCGCACTGGCCCCACATATGCACATATCTGTCAAATGCTCTGGTATAAAAAAATGATATATATAAAAAACAACACAAAAATTACATATGTTTAACAAAAAAAAAAAAAAAAAAACAAATGATGCAAACTTACCCATCTCTCCTCACTCCTCGTCGGGAGGTACCAGTATATTAGGATCTCTTAAGAATTCAATCCCAGCATAGGGGTAATCCTCTATGGCTGAGATCTGTCATGACAACCAAGAAAAAAAATTGTCATCAAAGGCCTCAGTGGTCCTTCCCTGCCTGTTGCGGCAGTAGCGCCACCCATCTGCATAATGCGAAAAGAGAAGCCTGTTGCCCTTGTACCACCTCTCGAGGGATGAAACTGGGAACTCTTTCAAAGAAGAAAGAGAAAATAATCGTTCCAAACCCGAAGTTCCTTTAATTCCACAATTGACAATCTGTTAGCTGCCTCTTCATACAATCCAGCAATGTGGTGCTCCAATCGAAAATTTGTGCATTTAAGCACTGAACTGCATAATTAATTTGTGCACGGGAAGCCTGATGCAAAGCCGCAGACCCATTAATTCACTTGATGAGAAACACTATCACTTTCAGTGATCAGTCTGAGATCTTGCTTATTGGTACTTGTGAGCTCATTCTGTCTGTACCCACCTCATAATGGAGTCCAATCAACTACGATATGTTGTGAGGCCCGGAAGGAAAAGTACGAAAATTGACTGGTTCCCCCCTCTTGGAGAGGCCAGTCAGAAATTATATGTCCTCTGTGGTTGGAACTAGCGACTGCCCCTCTAGCATAAAGGCCTCTGCATCGGGATGCCAATAATCCACCAAGGTGTTCAGTAGCCTAGGTTGTGCTCGCATGAAAGGACATAGAAAAAAATTTAACAACCCACATTGCATTAATGTAGCAACAACATTCAAGTCCTCCCCAACCAATGCACTAATATCCTCATGCTCTCTTTCCCTCCAGTGAACATACATCCGGCAAAAACCCAGTTCAGGAGGGTTAACTCTTGCTTTTTTTAATTTTTTACATTAAATAAAGGGTCCACGCGGGTTGTAATGCTGACAGTAGCGTGTACACGTGGGAAGTTTTTCCTCTGGTTCTGTGTACACTCGGGTTGTCATAAGATAGCCTGCGTGGACCTAGGGCCGATCTTTTAAAAGGTCGACACCCCCCGAAAACATGAATTTAAATGCATAAAGAACTAATTAAATTTCAAGAGGGGGTACTAATTACTTACTTGATCCAATCGGAAGCTCGTTCCATCCACTAAATCTCCTGGAATCGACTTTCTAAATAAAGGGGTTTTTTGGATCCACAGTCAATTTCTCAGTTAACAATGGTGATAATGAGCTGCCAGCTTCTATTTATAGACTTTTTGGCCTCTTTTTGTCATTTTTTTTTATCCTTTTGTCTTTTTTTCTAAACTAAAAATCATTTAGCATGGTTCAGGAGTTTTCTTTGGAATGTCATGAGAAGTGTTACTTTGGGCATTTCAAAACATTTTGGAGATTTGGGTCGTTTTGAGGGTCCTTTGGTAAAAAGTCAATTTTTCAACTCATTGCATTTAAGTTAGGATTCCACCTCTACTTCATGCATCTTGTTGTATTTTCGCTTTTCCATAGGATTGATCCCACCAAGTTGTGACACGAAACCATCTTTGTTCCTTTAGAAGTGTCGTAATTTAGTGGTAGATCCCACCCTAACATGGATGTCCTAGGTAGATCCTAGTTTCATTTTGGTGTCCATGTTGTCGCTAACGACTATCGGCTCGGGAGTCCTTAACAACTTTTCCTGATTACGAGTTTGAAACTCATTCACATAATTTTGTATCACTCGTGACCTTACCCTTGGGACTCCCAAAACTTAACGGGTCTTCTTTTAATCTCTTTTCAGACCCTCTAAAATGTGAAAAGATTGTCGAGCAATCTTGTTACCCTTCATGCTTGTTAAACCCCTCAAATTTATTGGCTGACAAGTTGTAGAAGTCTGATCGGAAAACAGGGTAAATATTACAAAGGATACTTCACCAAAAAAACAATCTTTAGCTGTGTCTGGAAGACATCGATAAAATATGTGTGCTGGAAAATCTTGTTAGCAAGAAATAAAATCATTTTCGAGCAGAATC
>JASDQU010739478.1:42661-56457 GCA_032191745.1 Picea mariana | reverse complement strand
TGAAAAATAGTCATTAGAAAGCTAACACAATTCTTCACAAGTTTTGTTTTTACTGTAAAGTGAAATCTTAAATAAAAAAAATACTTTTATATGTCGTAAGTTGAATAACTTGTGAAAATACAGTTTTTTTTGTCAAAAAACAAGCAAAAGTGTAACCCACCTTCATGATTTCACCCGGCATTGTGATCATTAATTTTCTTACATTCCATAGTAAGGGATTTTATTCTCTAGACTACGCTTCGAGCAGTTGCTTCACTTTGGTCCCTTACATCCTGTGGAGTCTTGGGCACTGCGCGGAGCTCTAAGTCTACTATGCGTTGTTGTAGATGTTGGATAACTTCTGTGAGATGATCGACTTGCTGCATGACTCGATCCTCTACCTTTATTTCAACGATTATCACAGAGAGAGGTGCTATGTTGATTGCTTCTTTCACTTTGAGTTTCTCTGCAAGAAACTGTTCTTTTCCTTTCTGTATCTATACTTTTTCTTAATCGAACTTCTCTTGGAGAGCAATATTTTCCTATTCTACAGGTCGATGTTGTTCGATAAGTACTCCTTGCACTTGCGTCAAAGCCTAGGTGGCTTGTTTTGTTTCCTCTTGTGCTCGGTAAAGGCGAGCTTCGACTGTATCATCTAGTCGGTGGAGTTGGGCTAGCGCATCTCCCAACTTTGGTTCTCCTGGTGTAGTGGAGACTGTGTGACTGGACTGAAGGGCCTATTGAACCCCTCAGAGTTCGACTTCAATCCTATCATACATTTATTCCTACTTGGTTGCTTGTTTGTCTACTATTTCCAATGAAGCATCATTTAGGGATGCTATGATGAAGTCAAAATCGTTGGAGGTGAGGACAATCTGCATCTTGGTCATGGTTTCTTTCGACTTCTTCTAGGAAGAAGGTTTTAGGGGGGAAACCTTCCTCTTCTTCAAAGGGTCAACTTCATCTCCGGGCAATGTTACTTCGCCCGGTCTCTGTTCAACTTCTACTTCTTCACCACCCCCTCGGTCAGGTGACATTGAAGAAGTCTTCTCTGAGGTGCTACTTAAATTTTTTGACCTCCTCAGTCTTCTTCTGCTTGCTGGTTCTGGGTGTATTCTGTTCTTTATGAGCATCCTCTGGGCTGTCAATATCAGATATCTCTACGAGGTTGGACGAGATAAGGAGGTTAGTGTACCATTTCTTGATGATCTCCTCAAGGTCTTCTTCTATAAGTTTGTAATATGACTGAAGCTTCTCTTGATGTTCATCTTCTCACGCTGTAATGCATATAAAGTGTTGATCTGTACTGAACTTCATTAGTGGTCGGAACCTTTGTAGGGTGTTCAAATTCATGCGAGGTTCGACTTCGATGGCTCACTTTAGCTGGAGGTAGTATGTATGGAACGCAACGTTCAAATGCCACTTTTTTTTCATATTAGTTGAATACCACAGGGTAGTGAACTTCCCAGCAAGTGGTTCAAACGGCTCTATGTCGGGGAAGGTCGCTCCTTTTGACATCTCCCAGGAAAAAAATGCAACGAGGACCAGGAGCCAGCTGAAATGAAATTCATAACCTTGATCCTGTGCTTTTCAACAATCTAGTTCCAACTGGTCAACTGGGTATTTCGCCCAGTTCATCTGCAGGCCTTCTGTGCACTTCCCTGTGAGGTCAACAACAAAGACGGTGATCTGCGTAGGTCGGTTCTTCCTTACTAAATTTCCATCTATCAGTTGACATACGAGGCACACTGCACCACTCTGGATGTAAGCTACCTTGTAGCCTCTTGTTCCCTTCTCAACATCTCCATAGGTGTCCTTGATCTTCTGTGCAAGTGCGCGATTTGCGGCTTTTCTTGGATAAAAGTCCTGTGGGTCAGGTCCTTTCATACTCAGGTCTGTGATCCTACAAATCAGTGTTGGGTCAACTATAATACGGTGGTCTATCCATAAGTAGCCACCATGGTAATAGGACAGTAACAGCTTGACACAGGCGTTGACTTCCTGGTGTCTTCCGAAGTATGGGATCTTCATGACCCATCCTTTGAAAGAGATAAAAAAAAATACTATAATTCAAACTATAAATTGAATGTAATTTATGTGCTTGAATTATTCATGTACAACATTCCTCTCTCTCTCTTTATATATATAATTTGAAAGTGTTTACCCAATACTCTAGTGAACTAATCCTCTATTATGACAACACTCAACGGTCTTATATGTCCATACGTAACTCCATTGGTAAGTTTGTCCAACAATGGCATATGAATAAATATATACGGATAAGGCCAACAATTACCAAATCATTTTTTAAGCTCAAAAATTGAAAGACGAATAGAAAGAATTGTGGTTATTATAGGACTCATCATAGCATTGGCATACCCACTCAATTAACTATGTGAAATGTAATTAGAGTCGTACCATATGTAAACATATCACAATCCTCCCTCTTCTCTTACACATAAGACAAATTAATGAATAAACAATTGTTTATGGAGGAGAGTGCATTTCCTTGTCCATGCATTATTGACATACCCACTCAATTAACTATGTGCAATGTAATTAGAGTCTACCATATGTAAACACGTCACAACTCTCCCTCTTCTCTTACACATAAGACAAATTATTGAATAAACAAATGTTTATTGAGGAGAGTGCATTTCCTTTTCCTTGCATTAGGACAACAAATTAAACACGCAAAGAATTCTATAACTTTCAATTAAATTAACAGAATGGTTGATGGTTGCATGATGCAAACCCAATGCTAAACTTTGAGGAAGTGGAAATACGTTTTGGATTCATTCTCTAAATTAGAAGACAAGCGGTTGTTATGTAAACACTTGCAAAAGGTGGAAACAAATGATAAAATCATGTCTATATAACCCAATGCACAAATTGGGGAGAAGGTGGACATATTTCCATATTTCCTAGTATCCAACATAGACACTTATCTCGTAAGACCTTATGATGTCTTGAATAAACCTTGGAGTAATGTTTAATGCCAATCTACGGGAGTGTACAACCTCTACAAGAGATCGATTCACCTCGAAAGTGATGAAATTTTCTAGTAATGGAAATTGTGGATTAGGGACAAGGGAAACACTTATCATACAATCAAATACTTAGAAGAAGTTGTGTACAACCCTTTGGGTAAGAGAAAAATTCAAATAAACCAATTTAACAACCTCATGCTTAATTGCAACAATTATGAGATGAAATCGTCAATCTCTAGGCCTGGAAATGCATCCTATGGTGGTAGTAATAGAGTCATTATACTCTCTATTAGAAAAGGGAAACCAATAATGTTGTAAATCCACAAGTTTGATTACATATCCCTCACATTCACACTCCCATTATTCACTTGAAGCCACTAAAATTAGAACTAAAATAGGGATACACAGAGCACAACCACACAACCCTTAAATACCATAAGACAACATAGATTTTTTTACCTTGGAAACCAAAATGGGAAAACCAACTTCAAATGGTTTCTCATCTTTAATTTTGGCAATCTTTGGTTATGATATAGTTCTTGGCTCTCTGCACATACTTTCCTTGGCCAAAATACCATTTGAGAGTAAAAATATCATAATAAATAGGGAGAGTTGGGGTAATGGGAAGGCCAACATGCATGACCTTTCATTTCCCATTCCTCGGTCTTTTCTATGTTATTATTATTTTTCCTTTTCATTTATTTCTATTTTTTTTTTCTCTATCTTTTGTCTTATTTACTTTTACATTTACATTGTCTTTCACAGTTTATCTAACCTTCATAAATCACCAAATTTTCTTGAAAGTATAGAGTATATTTCACTTTTTGGATCCATTTTGAATCACGCATCCCCATTGAGAGGCTTTTTGGTCTCCAAAATCTTAGAGGAAACCAATCTTGATCAAAGTGCCTTTTGTTTTCTTCTTTGGAACATGTCTCTTACTATGGAACTTGGCTATGGTCATGGATATGGATGTAGCTCTAGTTCTTATCTCACTTGTTCCCATAATGTAGAGGTTTTCTCACTCATTCTTAGATTTGAACATTCTCCAAATTTGAACTCTTCTATCAAAATTCATTCCCATCTCTCTTAGAATTGGATCAAATGGTCCATCTTGGCAATCAATGAAGCCAAGTCGAAAGTTGGTCTTCTTGTTCAGTGTGACCCAAAAACGCTATGCCATCACCTAACAATCCCATAAGAGGAGGTGTGGACCACATTTTTATGCTAAGACCAATTGATTCTCATCATGGAAACAATTGTGTGGACATGATAATTGAATCACTATCTTATATACCCCTACATTCTAGCTATAAGATACCTGATCATTGGTAAACCTGTTCATCCACTAGTGAGTCATTCTTCAACCAAATTGCAATGAAATAAATGTCAACCCATTCTTTAGATACTTCTCTACTCTCTCTTGCTTCCACTGAAAAAAATATTGCTTCATTAGTGAGGTTGGCATCTTGTGTTGTTATAAATCATTGTATAAATTCTTCTCTCTAGGCTAGAGATGTAGAGAACTATTCATCCTCTTTATTGTTCACTCTCCATACCTTTTCTTAGTTCTGTAGTTTTTGGAGTGAAGCTCTAGGTGAAGTTTCCAACACATTGCTTCCTAATGGTCGCTCCACTTGTAGTGGTGGAAAAAGTTTGAATGTTGATGCAAGGACTAGTAGACATCCTCCTCATCTCTATGTGCCTCCGAGTTCATTGATGGATTATGGAAGTCTTTTTTCCATTCTTCCTCTGAAACCATTAGGTTTGTGACACATGGATTTCTTCTCTCACTAATATGCCACATGATCTCATTCCTTATCATAGAATGAGCATGCCTCTAGGTACCAACAATTGACAATTCTATGGAATTTCCTCTCACACTAGTGAGAAGTAAGAGATGTCTTGTTTTATGTACACTTATTGCTCTTTGTCTCCTTGCTATGTATGATATTCTTGCCACTCTTTCTTTGAAACCATTTAGGCTCATGGAATGTGGATTACTTCTCCTAGAAATATGACACATGATAATGTTTCTTCCCATAGAATGATCATACCTCTAAATACCAACAACTAGAAGTGATATACCCTTTCTTCGTGCAACAATGACAAACAAGGGATTCCTTAACTAATAGATACACATGGTTCTTCTTCTTCTTCTTCCAATTGATCCTTATTTTCAGTGTAGGTATAGGATGGATGTTTGAACTCTTTTCATCACTTTCCTTCTACAATTTTCCACAAGAAGGTTGAGGTGGTAATGGGATTCCACCTTCATGTACTACTTCTCTTTATCTTGATGAGTAAGAAAAAATGTCCATGTCTTTTCTCCATAAAAAAAAAATTGGATAGAGTAATATCCTTATAGTAGATTCAACCATTTCTATAGAGTATTTGCATTTATCTAGAATTCAAATGAGGGTATATAGAAATCAAATTGTACCTTGAAGGCTGTCACACCTATGAAATGGATGCTTGTTGAAGATGCCCCGACTACCATCGAAGGATTTGAGAAAAAAATTTCATCATTTTTTTCCTCTGTCACATGAGGGATTCCTAGAGCAACTTCTTCAATGGATATCCTACTCCATCATATCTCTTTTCTTATCCCATGGGATGTCACATGAGATATTCCTCGAGAAACTTCTTGAAAGGATATCCTACTCCATCATCTCTCTTTTCTTCTCCCATGGGAGGTCACTTGGGCTGGAAAGAGTGGTTGTACTCAAGTGAAACTAGCTCGAGACCCAACTCTTTATTTCGTGACCTCATGAGGGACATGTGTTGAGAAATGAAAAGGAGAAAAATGATCTAATACCACTGATCTAGATTATGTTGAGAACAAAATGAGATACAAACGAAATATAGCTAAGAACACATAAATATAGTGAAACCCAACTTCTATTAATGAATAACTGAATATTGTAGAACACAAACTTGATAGAATGGTGGTATATTATCTTGGAAGAGAAAGAGATGTTGGCTACACTCATGCGCAATAAGCATTACATCACACTCCATTTCCTACTCAAAGGAATTCATTCACCTTGACTATATATGAGAGGGTGAAAGGAAAATAATTCCCATGATGGATGTGGGATAAATTGGTATAAGTTTATGAAATTCCATAGGCATGTAAAACACTAGAAAATCACAAGAGATCACCCATATCAGTGCTACTCTAGCCCATTCTAGCGAGATCCACTACATTAACATTGTAGGCATATACATAAGATTAGTAGGAAATCATTAAATGATGGATGTAATTAACAAATGGATATGGAATTACATTATATTCCCCATCAAAACAATGAATATATTGGTTTATCAAAACCATAGGCTCAAAATCCTCCAGGGTGTAGAACAATCAATGATGAAGTCTACTGTTAAAGCACTCTGTTATATGAAGTCACTAGCTTGAAACCCTTGACTTATCTTGTGTGTCATGTGAGGGGATGTGTTGGCATGCCTGGAGGTTATAGTGGTAGAAGTAAGATAACAAGACCCCATTTCACATGAGTACGTGCCCGACTAGTTGTTGATTCCACTAATCACACAAAAAAAACATAGGCTCGAAAACATTGATTACGTGGAAAAGGCAAATGGCCACCGAGATCCAGGTGGATCAAGAAGGTTAATAAAAAATTCAAGGAGGAAATGCCTCCTTAAAGGAATAAAAATATCATCATTGGAAATTCTCACTCATTTTCTTTTCATTGATAGTGTGCTCATTTCTGGTGTAGGGTTAGTCTAAGAATTTTAATCCCTTAAAGATATTATGGAACTATTTTGTGTAGCTACAGGAATGAAGATCAATATGGATAAGTCCAATATGTTAGTTGGTGAGATCCAGGAGAAGTCTTGTTGGTCTTAAAGTCTTCACCTGACTACTAAAGGGCAAAGCTAGGCCACCTATAAGTTTAGAATAGTTCTTTCTTCTTTGGGTTTTGTTGGTCAGTTAAAGGGTCGGTTTTACCAAGACAAGAACATGGTTGGGGTTGGAAAAATGATATGGATGAGGGTCCTCCTTGGATAGTGGCACACAAATGACAGACAAGTGAACTAATAAAAACAAAGGGAAACAACAAACCACTCAATGACTAACCTCTTGCAAGAAGTTTAATACTTAATAAAAAAGAGTGGTTCTTATCACACACAAAATACCACTTATTAATTCAACCTAAAGGATTATGGAACTGAACAACTCAAACTACTTCTGTCTCTAAGACTGAACTGATGCATGTGTAGGATGAACTGTAATTGGTAGAAATAAGACTTGGAGTGACATAACAGAGCTCTGTATCGAGCTTCGAGATGCATCAGAATTGTTTTAGGTCTCTGGAGGTGACCGGATGCATGGGAAGATCTTCGCCTTATCTGTTTATTTACTGCGCTTTCAACAACTTAAAAACCTTGTGATGGCCCCACTAACTACCACATCTATTTCTTTGATAATTGTATTGTTGTCAGTGAAGAAGACATGAAGAGGACATAACTGGTTGTTAATTGGAGTGTGCAGAGGTGATCGTTCAACAGGGGAGCGTTATGAGTGGAAGTGGATGACATGGATGCAACTGAAGTGGAGGTGAATGGAGGTGATGTGGTGACCTAAAATTATATAGGCATGTGATTTTGGGAGTTCCCGAGGGTGGTTTGGGTCCACACCACTTTTGGGCCCAAAATCCCCTATAAGCTGCCACATAGTTCCTATGTGATACCATGGTTTAGATTTCATCCCGCTCAAGGGTTTTAACGCCCGAGCATGTTACGATGCAGAAATGAACCATGGCTGTTGATATGGAGGATGGGGGTGTCGCCGATAGGGATTAGCGCAGGAGTTAGGCACTCCACGACAAAAATTATTTTCTCCGCATTAATGTCGTATCTTCACCGTCGATTAGGTCAACTTGTTTTTTCATGTATTTCGAGTATGACATGGTTTTGTATGATTGGCTACTATATTCTGCAGAATCTTACTAAGATTTAAATGAATTTGTTGAACATGGATATCTCCTGCGCACACACAAAAGACTCGGTGGGCCTTCTCTATGCTTCGTTAGTGGCTAATATGATGGCGCGTCTTTGAAAATAAGACCATAACATGTGATCCTTTTCAAGAAATAAAACATACGATGCAAATAAAAAACAACAAAGAGAGGCCATGAAGATGAATAATTAAATAGTGGAGGATAAGCTAAGCGAGCAACCAAAAAAATAAAAAAAAATTGACGAAGTCATAGGGAAATGAGAGAGGAGAGGCAGGGGTGCATACCTAGGTTACAACATTGGCTCCAACTGGGGATAGCATGTCCGTGTGAGGTGTTGAGAACTGTATATCAGTTCCTTAGGATTAAACGACTGTTGTTACCTTCCATTTCTTACCTCTGTTCTGTCTGCGTGCCTTGTATCTCTGCCACTCTCTCTACCATCCATCTTTGAAAATTAACACTGAAGCTAACCCTAGTGCCTTTGTTGGGCTATGGAGTCTTTGTTCAAACTAAAAATTGAAACTGTAGCTAAACCCCAGTTTCTTTGTTGGGCTATGGAGTCTCTTATTCAAACAAGCTATTGAAAACCAACACACTGAAAAACAATCTGCGAACTAAAAATTAAATGCTAGAACTATGATCTTATTCTCCTAATACCTACTCTATTCAGTTTAAAACCAACTCAATCATGTGTAATTCCATTTCCAATGAAACCAAGAAACAGTTTTACTAAGAACCATAACTCTGTGGATGTCACTATTTAAAATAATCCAAAGAAGATATATCAAATGCGAAAAAAAGCTGGTAGGCATCTCGTACTTACAGTTGCAAATGATGTTCATGGTAAAACTTTCAACCTTAGCATGGTTTAGATTTTGGCCTGCTCAAGAGGTTTAATGCCCAAGCATGTTGCGACGTTGAAATTAATCGTGGTCGAGGATGGGGGTGTCACCGATAGCGATTAACGCGGGATTTAGGCACTCCACGACAAAAATTATTTTTTTCGCATTAACACCATATCTTCACCATCGATCATGTCAACTTGTTGTTTGCATGTATTTTGATTCTGACATGGTCTTCTCTGATTGGTCGCTAGCTTCTATGAAAGCTTACTGAGCTTTCAATGGATTTGTCGAACATGGATATCTCGTGTGCACACAGAAAATACTTGGTGGACCTGCTCTATGCTTCGTTAGTGGTGAATATGATGACGAGTCTTTGAAACTCAGGCTCGAACATGTGATCCTTTTCAAGAAAGTAAATAGACGATGCAAACAAGCAACGACAAATAAAGGCCATGAAGCTAAATAATTAAATAGGGGAGGATAAGTAAGAGAGAAGCCACAAAACTCAGAAAAATTTGATGAAGGTACAAGGAAATGGGAGTAGAGAGGGAGGGGTGTAGACCTAGGTTACAAAAAGTCCAATTTTAGTAGGAGGTTATTCTCCCCTTTTCTCAGAACAACATTTATGGAAGGATCAAATACCTTGGTTTTGAGTTAAAACTAAATGTCTACTCTTTTCATAATTGGTTGTGGTTGGTTAAAAAAATCCAAGAGAGAATATCTCTCTAGGAACATCATTGGTTATCAAGAGCAGGTCATTTAGTCCTCCTAAAGTCGGTTCTCAACAACATTCCTTCCAATTAGGCTTCCATAACTAAAATTCTGAAAGGAATTTTAACTAAGATCAGAAAAGTGTGTTTTCAGTTCTTGTGGTTGGGGTATAGGGAATGAGATGGAATAACAATGATCAAGTTTGAGTGATTAGCAATGAAAAAAGAATTGGATACCCGCGGAATACAAAATATTTGTTGGTTCAACAGAACATTATCGACAAAGAGTTTGTCGAGACTTATTCATAACAAGATGTTGTGGAGAAGGTTAATTTCATCCAAGTCTATATGAGGTAAATCCTTCATCGAGTGGTTTAGAACACCAAGGGAGTCAGAGGAAAATAGTTCAATCATTTGGAAAGCGATGATTGAGGATTTTTCTTAATTGGGGACTAGAAAGTGTGGCATATTGGAAATGGAAAGAGCATATGAATAGGTGAGGATCCCTAGTTGAATTCAGTGGTGGGTTTCAAATTTTCTGAAGAGTTGGTGGTCGTGCTCCATGATTGAAATATTTTCTCATTATGGGAAGGTAGAGCCAGAAGTTTCAATCTAACTGGTCGTAGTGAATGGAAGGTAGCTGAGGAGATAGATATTGAATGTGACGTGGAAAAAAAATGGGAAGTTTATGCCAAAAGTTTGAGTTCAAATTTCATAAGGATGTAGGAGGAGGAGGATTCATTATGTTGGTCGAAGAATGAAAAGTCAAGAAATTATACAGTAAAGTTGGGTTACCTTTGCATTGTAAAAGATGAATTTTCAGGGATCAGGAAGTGGTGGTGGTCCTTTGTATGGAAATTTCATTCACCACTTAAGGCACATGTATTAATGTGGTTGTCTCTTGAGAACAAAATTCTTATGTGGGACAATGGGATTAGAAGAGGATGGATAGGCCCAAATCGTTGTTCCATGTGCAAGGTTGAGCAGAAAATGATGCTTCATTTGTTAGTTAATTGTTCATATGTTCAAAAGGTATGGAATATAGTCTCAAAAAAGTTAAAAATTAACTCCCATGCTCTTCTTGGGGATCTAGAGGATTGGCTCAAAATATGGAAGGATGATTAGGTAAGAAGGGAGCTTAGTTCTCTTCCTTTATTCTTTGTTTATTTCATATGTTGGTCTCGTAATTTATGCATCTTCCACAAGAATTTCATTCCTCCTGAGGTAATGGCAGGTTTGTTTTCAAAGATTTCGTATGAGTTCAAGTTAGAACATAAAATTCACAAGCATAGGAACATAAAATTCATAAGCAGAGGAAGCCCATAATGCCTCCTTTAACCAAAGGTGTTCCTTTGGGCTATTTTGATGGGGCTAGTCAGGGGCACCCGTTGAGATGTGGGGTTGGGTTAGTCTTGTATATTTCAGAATGTCATATTTTCAAGGTTAGATATGGTCGAGGAAATGGCTCAAATGTGAAAGAAGAATTCTCAGTCATGTGGGCTTTGCTTATTTTGGAAAATATGTTAAATCTATGGAAAGTGCAAGTGTTTGTAGACTCGAGAGTGGCAATTGACTATGAAAATGGTATGGTGTAGCTACACGTGGTGAGGCTTCATCTATTGTTGGCTCAAATCTGATCCTTTTTATCATCTCTCGAGTGGTTTTCTTTCGCTCACATCTATAGGGAGCTCAATACTTTGGCATATGAGCTCTCTAAGGAAGCTTTGGAGTTGGAAATGGGTGCTTTTGTATTTCAAGAATTTTTTGACGGTCATATTAGCAAGGAGATGCCCTTCCTTCACCCTTTTTTTTATTTTCAAAATGTGTAGAATCTTTTGAATTGACTTAGTATGGAGACTTGGTATAGACTATGTAAGCAACTAGTACAAATAAAGAAAATCAAATTGAGAATGTCATTGAAAGTCAATAAGTGAGATTTAGTAGAGTAGAAAGATGAACAATATGTTTTTGAATGGAACAAAATGATGAATTCTAAAAATTCCTTGTGAAGATAGAAATATGTACATTTTACTTTTGGAAATATAAAGATTTTTCTCAGAGGCAAAAAAATGTGGAACTTTAAATCTAAAATTTATAAAAATATTAATAATTGATATATGTGTATATATTTAAGTTGACTATTTAAAATATTAAAAAAAGTTATTATGTTTATTAAAGTATTTCTTTTATCTTAAATTAAAATTAAAATAGAGATGACTAAGTTTTTTTTTAGAAAATAGAGATGGCTAAATTTTTAATGTTATTTTGTTTATTGAAGTATCTCTTTCATCTAAAATTAATAGAAAATAGAGATGGCTAAGTTTTTAACTTTATCTTGTTTATTGAAGTATCTCTTTCATCTAAAATTAAAATAGAGACGACTAAATTTTTTTTTAGAAAATAGAGATGGTTAAGTTTTTAATGTTATTTTGTTTATAAAAGTATCTCTTTCATTTAAAATTAAAATAGAGGTAAGCAAATTATTATATTTATTAAAGTATCTCTTCTTTTATTTTAATGTAAAATAAAAATCACATAAATAAAATTTATATTTAAGATGAAATGAAAATAATTAAAATAGAGGTAAGTAAATTATTATATTTATTAAAGTATGTCTTTTATTTTAATGTAAAATAAAAATCACATAAATAAAATTTATATTTAAAATCAAATGAAAATTATTTTAGAAATGATTCATTGTTTAATATTTTCATATTTTAATAAATACTCATTTTAATATATTAAAAGATAATATTTTTAATTGAAAAATTTATCAAAATAATATTTCAGAAAGAAAATGAAAGTAAAACATTTTTTTTATGATGTAAAATTGTAATTGGTTTAAGTATTTTAAGCTTCATGTATAACTTCCATGGTTTGTCAAAACTACATAATCCTTCTTTGATAGTTTCAAGGAAAGGTTATGTTTTTTTTTGGTATGATTGGGTTTAAGTATTTTAGGTTTTATAGATGGTTTGTGAAAACTACATAATCCTTTTTTATAGTTTCAAGGAAAAGTTATTTTTGGTTTTTTTTTGGTATGACTGGGTTTAGGTATTTTAAGTTTTATAGAGTTTAAATGGTTAGTAAAAACCAAATAACCGTTTTAATAATTTTAGGGAAGATCACTTTTTTTAATATCATTTAATAAAATTGTTTTTAATTTTTAATGTCTTACAAAATTTTTTTTACATAACCATTTTTTAACACTTTTTAAATAGATTAAAAAATATCATTTTTTTATTTTTAATATCATGTAAAATTGTTTAACTTTTTTTTATCATCCAAAATTATTTTTAATTGATTAAAAAAATATCTTCTCCATCTTTAAAAAAAACAGTAATAATTATGTCACAAGACCCTTAAATTGTATCGACATATATACATAACCTAACCTGATGCTTTCCTCGTACTTTTTCCTTATTTGAATTTTTCTTTAACACTTTAAACAATATGTATTTTTAAAAGGAAAAATGTTGACTCTTAGTATTGTAATAAAACGAAGATAACTGACACGCTAAAATTGAGAATGACGTTGATATCATGTTTCTTTCTTATTTTTTGCATAGATTTTGAGGCACAGTCTAAATGTTTTAGGAAATATTTTTTTTTTATATTTATTTTGGAGATATTTAATAGAAATTTGGTGAAAATTTGTTAGATTTATAAATTCGAATTATTATTTTTATATAATTTAAATGTTGTATAGTATTTTCAACATACTGAATCCATTTTTATATTTAAAAATAAATTTTAAATAACAAAAAATAATAATTTTATACAGATTTATATTACCATGATAAAAAAATCCAAAAAATCCATTTCATAAAACAGTTACACACCCCAATTTCGACCTCTGTTGGTTATACTGTTAGCTTCCATCGAAAAGTAGATTCGTTGAAATTGTAGATCGTACGACCATTTTGATATATTAAATGAATAATTTGGTCAAGAATTGTCAAAACTATTTTCTCAGATTGAATTTGACCGTTGGTTTCTGAGCGACTGCCAGCCCCTCCATCATACTTCTGATAACGAGTGCCTCTCGTGACATTGACAATCGTAGAATTTGGAACAGCACGGCAGATAATGATTTCTCAATCATTCCGCAATGTGAAAGCGCTATTGAAGGGTTTTCTCGGCCGTAGATATTGAAGGGTTTTCTCGGCCGTAGATAATTCAGTCAACCAATTAATTAGTTAATTCAGATGACTACCTACTACTCCCGCATCTTCAACGAACATAGCAATCTCAAGACTCGTCGGTATCGTTTTCTTCCATCCA
>JASDQU010739477.1:65996-118292 GCA_032191745.1 Picea mariana | reverse complement strand
TAGGGATGACAAAAATAATGTGTAACACTAGTAGAAGAAGAGCATCCAGATGAGGTACTCACTCCATGGGAGAAGGAGATGGAAATGTTGGAGGATTGGCCAAACAATTCGGAGCCAGTAGATGACTACCATGAGCAGACAATCATGCATATGTTAGTAGAGGAGAATTCCGAGGAATTGATCAGAAATTTCATCCATGGAGTTGAACAAAAGATGATAACTACAGTTCCAAGGCATGCAGCAGAAGATGAAGGGAAATTTAGTCTGAGGAGAAGCTGGAGGAAGCTAGAGATGCACCAACAGGAGAACTGGTAGAAGTTAAGCTGTCAGAAGAGGAAGTTGGGAAGTAGCTCAATGAAAAGGCTACAGAGTTGAATCTTGTAGAAGAGTGGCAACTCAAGGCCACAAGAGAAGAGAAAAACAACATGGGGGATCATGATGATCTATCCACTGATGAGGAAGAATTGTAGCTGAGGAGACTGCAAGGACAAATACATCCATTGCAGCAACTAGACAAGGATATGGAGGAGATCAGAAGGTTGATCATCTGATCAATAGAAGAGGTTAGCAACGGGAAGTTGAGCAACATGGGACCTTCCATAGCAGCAGGGCAGCAACAAAGCAAAGGAGTAGATGGATAGCCCCAAAGAACTTTTTGGGATCCAGGAGAATTTTGACAGCCATGTTGGAAATTTCATGAGCAGGAGCTCATGAATTTTTCACAGCAGAGGAGTATGATGCAGGAGAATTGCTCCAATCCAACTACATGCCATCTAGCCATCACATCCAAGCGTGCATTCAATGGAGGAGAGAGGCACAACCCTCTCACTTTCAAATTTTGAATTTGAATTAATTGTATTAAATGATTGTAAGGCCGAAGAGACAAAGTCATTCCTTTGAGAAGGTTGTAGTTAGTGTCGCCTTAATGGATGACAGGTAGAAGGGGATGTAACTCCAATATGGATTAGATGGCCCATTCAATGTAATTGAATGTAAATTTATGAGATTTGGTGAGGATGGAGGGAAGAGCTCGAGGAGCCCCCTTCTGTAAAAAGATCTTCTTTGTATCTATTTTGGAGGGGAATTTTTTGAGAAAAGGCATATAGGTTAGAGAGGAGAGAGAGTCGAGACTCTATTGCAGTCCGAGCTTGTAACCTTTTCACATGAATTAAGATTTAATACAAAACAGAGCAGTTTTTCCTCCAATGATTTTGTGTATTTACATGTATTTCATGAATGCTATCTGTGTGATGATGATGATATGTTGTAGATGTATGATTAGGTGTACATTTGCAGGGATAGATAGGTTTTCCTATCTGTTCAAAGTTCTTTGATTCGATGTCTGGGTTCTTTGTTGCTCATGCAAGAGTGCATGACAGAGTGATACGGTCTCTATAAGCCAGTGCATAGAGTGCACTTCTAAATTATGCAAAATTTGGATAGAGTTGTGCCAGGAGGGAGCACCAGAGTAAGTATTAGACTCGGGGAGAAGCCTAAAGGTTGTTGAATACCTTGGAGGTGAGACTGTGTAGAGGAGAACATAGGGAAGATAGAACCTCTGAGAATTCTATAAAATCTCTGCCAAGAGGGCATTGAACATGTGCCTAGAGTTCACAGGAGAAATCTATCTCAAGTTCAGTGAGAAGATGGAGTCATTGAGGATTCTGTGGAAGCTCTGTTAGGAGGGCATTGAGAAAGTGTATAGAGTTCACAGAGGAACTCTTGTTTGAGTTCAGAGGAAGGAGAAGTGTCAAGGGAAGACCTTCACAGAGTTACTGAACACTCTGCAGGCTCAACAAGGAGTGCTTGAGCATAAGTTGCTAGAGGGCACTTACATCCCTTCAAGGAGAGAAAGGGACAAAGACACTTTGAGGTTAGAGCCACAGATCATCTCAGAAGAGATAGCACTATTTCATGCAAAATTCCTGTAAGAGGTTGCAGAGTATGAAGGAACCTTTTAGGTTCAGAGAAATAAATATCAGGAGGAACAATGCCTTTGCAAATAGAGCAGTAGTCGAAAGGAGTGTAGAACTTGGGGAAACCTTTAAGGTTTCATAGTCCTAAATCTTAGGAGGGGGAACACCTCTTAGAACACAGACGAGACCAAGGTGGCAGAGCTCATAGGGAGGAGAAGGAAGCAAAGGTTGAGACCTTTGAAATGTGGAAAATCTTCCAAGGGGCAAGAAGAAGAAGCATGAGCTCAAGGGAGAGCACAACTACCATTGGATAAGGTAGAGGAAAAGATATGGACTGTCAAATCTACATCCAGACGTATGCATAAGGGCACATAAGGGAGGAAAAAATCTGGGTCGTCAAATATGGGTGCACAGCGGCAACAAGGAGTGCTTGAGCATAAGTTGCTAGAGGGCACTTACATCCCTTCAAGGAGAGAAAGGGACAAAGACACTTTGAGGTTAGAGCCACAGATCATCTCAGAAGAGATAGCACTATTTCATGCAAAATTCCTGTAAGAGGTTGCAGAGTATGAAGGAACCTTTTAGGTTCAGAGAAATAAATATCAGGAGGAACAATGCCTTTGCAAATAGAGCAGTAGTCGAAAGGAGTGTAGAACTTGGGGAAACCTTTAAGGTTTCATAGTCCTAAATCTTAGGAGGGGGAACACCTCTTAGAACACAGACGAGACCAAGGTGGCAGAGCTCATAGGGAGGAGAAGGAAGCAAAGGTTGAGACCTTTGAAATGTGGAAAATCTTCCAAGGGGCAAGAAGAAGAAGCATGAGCTCAAGGGAGAGCACAACTACCATTGGATAAGGTAGAGGAAAAGATATGGACTGTCAAATCTACATCCAGACGTATGCATAAGGGCACATAAGGGAGGAAAAAATCTGGGTCGTCAAATATGGGTGCACATACCGATAGCCATTGAATCTTGGAGGAGGAGCAAGAGGTTTAACCCTTGTACGCAAAGAAGAGGAGTTGTCAAAGTTCCAAAAAGATCAGGACCATCCATCGGTGTAGAGGATGCATGAAAGATATCCAAGCCCATCAGGGTTTTAAATATCAAGAGTTCAAGGAGGAAGAGTCATGAGATAGGAAGTCTCGACTCCTAAAATACCAAAAGCATCAGGACCATTCCTCATAGAAGGACAGGTGGCAACGGTCTAGGGTTCGGGGAAGTCCCCGAAAGGAGGATTTCGGCATTTTGGACACCAGGGATGCAAAGGGTAAGAGTTCAGGACTCTTGACCCACGAAATCCTGATATAGCATGAATCTTCATATCGAGGGAGGTGTAATTTTTAAACCTGTGAAGTAAATCAATGTATATATATTCTTAAGAAATACAGAAATTAATCAATGGCTCATACACAGATTACACAGAGATTTTTATCGGAAACCCTCAACCAAGAAAACCTTTCTTATTTTCATTATATCAAATTTCACCATTCGCCATACAATATATACAATGTTTTTAGGTATTCCGTAGATACCAAAACCCTAATCCCTTAATCCGGGATTAATTTACAAATCAGCTAAAAATAGAAAAATGCGCTAAAAATAGTAAAAACCTCCCAAGGGATCGTCAGACGCAATTGCCGTATCTGACACACCCATACACACACAGATGGAAAGAATATAACACATACTAAATAGGAGGCCCATAGCCGTTGGTCTCGATTGAAAGTGCGATAGTGGAATTTCGGGCTTCGGTACTTCGGTATTTTAGACACCAGGAGTTCAAAGGGAAATGAAAACATTGCAGCCAGAATCATGATTCTCCAAAACATGAAACTCTGAAAATGTTTGGAGTACCCGTAATTCATGGGATAGGGTCACACATTTCGGCATTTTGGGGTTCGACTTTTCAAAAATCCTGAGGACAAGGAGCCAGGGCACTTTGCATCATGATTCTCCAAATCGCAAAGACCTGAAGCATTCATAGGCTAAGAGAGGACCCAGAGTCGTTAAGCCAATTTGGCATTTTAGCATTTTGGAGTTCAGTAATTCGACAACTACGAGGACAAGGAGCGAAGCATGACATTTCGGCATTTTGGTATTTCAGGATTCGGCTTTTCGGCAATCTTGAAGACAAGGAACTGGGGCACAGATTGTTGAAAACCTTGAAGTTGAGAAACATGACATGCCTTTGGATTAGGGTTGCGGTCACATATTTCGACTATTTTGGCATTTCAGGGTTTGACATTTCAGCAGTTCCGATGACAAACAACTGGGGCGCTTTGCATTGGAAATCCCAAAGACGTGAAATGTGACACACCTTTGGAGTAGACTGCAGTCACAGAGGAAGAGGTCACATGGACCAATATGTGGGTGAGGGATAATAATTATTGAATCCATTTCAAAATTTTGTCATTTTAGAGTTCAGGGGATCGACGGGTCAAGGAACTCGACATCAGGACTCTCGAAGTCCTGAAACCTGAAATTCCTTTTTTAGAAAAGGTCACGGTCAAATTGCTAGGTGGTTGTGTGGAGGTGAAGGACCTATGGATTATATTCTTGAGGTTCCGATAGAGATCCAAGGGAGCCACTTGAGCTCAAGGAGAATTGAGAACGATCTTGAGCGGATCTTGGCCTGAGTGTTAGAGGCCTGCATCAGTCTAGTATCAGAGCCTAATTTTGTCTATATATTACAGGCAAAGTCAGAGGAAGACATATAATTGAAGCACTGTGATGATTGTTGCAGGATGCAGCAGTCAAAAGTTGGTCATGAGGACTATAGGAGAGGTTGGAAGCACTCACGGTTGCAAAATGATAGCGGCAGATTTCCCAGGAGGGAAGATTGAAGGTGAAGATGGCTACTGAAGGCCATGGACGTAGTGGAAAGAAGAACCATAAGCAACTAAGAAAGGTTGATATGGATAATGAGCTCAGTGAGATAAGGGTGAGAATGGAAGAGCTTGCACTATGGATGCAATAGGATGAAAAATCACGATGGGTATATGAATGACCCATGAAAACAAAGGTGAAATGGCCAGCCAAAGAATTGTTGTCCAGAAGATAGTAGAGACTATTGAAAGGATGGTTGAGGCATGTTGAAAGCCTCAGAGATGAAGAGGAGGAAGTGGTTCATGTGTGTGAACCAGAGAATGGGAGAAATCTCAGTGACATTGAGGGGAAGAGATCACAGGATGATCTCATAGACTGCCAGGAAGGCAGTGAAGAAAATTCAGGTTGCCAAGAGGGAAATGAGATGAGATCATTGGTGGATCTCATATACTACTAGGAAGGAAGAGAAGAAATCCCATATTTCCAGGTGGGAAAGTGAGAGTAGATGAACTCAGAGGTGAGTTCATATCAATGATAGAAGATGATAGAAAAGAAGGATCAGAGGAATCTTCTGATCATTGGAGGAATTGAAATATTCCTGCCATATAGACCAGTTGAGGCCAACATGTGTGTTGTCAATGCAGCAATAGCAAAAGGAAAGCCAGCAGTGACTTTCATAGAAGAATAAAATATGGAGAAGATGTTAGAAGATTCCCCAGCAAAAGAAGAGCATCCAGATGAGGTACTCACTCCATGGGAGAAGGAGCTGGAAATGTTAGAGGATTGGCTAAACAATCTGGAACCAATAAATGACTTCCATGAGCAGACAATCATGCAGATGTTAGCAGAGGAGCATTCCGAGGAATTGCTCAGAAATTTCAACCAAAGAGATGAACATAAGATGATAACCATAGTGCCAAGGCATGCAATAGAAGATGAAGGGAATTCCAATCTAAGGAGAAGCTGGAGGAAGATGGAGATGCACCAGTAGGAGAACTGGCAAAAGTTAAGCCGTCAGAAGAGGAAGCTGGGTATCAACTTAGTGAAAAGGCTACAGAGATGAATATTGCAGCAGAGTGGCAAGTTAAGGCCATAAGAGAAGAGAAAAACAACATGGGGGATCATGATGATGTACCCACTGATGAGGAAGAAGTGGTGCCAAGGAGACTACAAGGACAAAGCTAGCCATTGCAGCAGCTGGATGAGGATATTGAGGATATTAGAAGGATGATGATCTGATCAGCAGAAGAGGTTAGAAAAGGGAAGGTGAATAACAAGGGACCTACCATAGAAGCAGGGCAACAGTAGATGCAGCAGCAACAACAAAGAAGAGGAGTAGATGGACAGCTCCAAAGAACTGCTTGGGATCTAGGAGGATTTTGACAACCATGCTAGGAAGCTCGTGAGCAGGAGCTCATGAATTTTTCACATTATAGGAGTATGATGTAGAAGCATCTCTCCAAGCCAGCTACACACCAGCCAGCCAACACATCCAAGCACTCATTCAATGGAGGAGAGAGGCATAGCCCTCTCACTTTCAAATTTTGAATTTGAATTAATTTTATTAAATGATTGTAAGGCTAAAGAGCCAAAGTCATGCATTTGAGAAAATTTTAGTTAGTGTTGCCTTAATGGATAACAAGTAGAAGGGGATCTAACTCCAATACGAAATAGATGGCCCATTCAATGTAATTGAATGTAAATTTATGAGAGTTGGTGAGGATGCAGGGAAGAGCTTGAGGAGCCCCCTTTTGTAAAAATATCTTCTTTGTATTTGATTTGGAGGTGAAGTTTTTGAGAATAGGAAGATAGGTTAGAGAGGAGAGAGAGTCAAGACTCTGTTATAGTCTGAGATTGTAAGCTTTTTACATGTATTCATATTTAATACAAAATAGAGCAGTTTGTCCTACAATGATTTTGTGTATTTACATTTATTTCATGAATGTTATCTATGTGATGATGATGATATGGTGTAGATGTATGATTAGGTGTGCATTTGTAAGGATTGGTATATTTTTCTATATATTCAGAGTTCTTTGATTCCAGGTCTAGGTTCTTTGTGGCTCATGCAAGATTGAATGACAGAGTGGTGCGGTCTTTGTAAGCTAGTGCATAGAGTGCACTTCTGAATTTTGTGGAATTTGGATAGAGTTGTGCCAGGAGGGCACACCAAAGGAAGTATTATACTCAGGGAGAAGCCTCAAGGTTTTTGAATACCTTGGAGGTGAGATAGTGCAGAGGAGAGCATAGGGAAGATAGAATCTTTGAGAATTCTATGAAATCTCTTCCAAGAGGGAATTGAGCACGTGCTGAGAGTGCATAGGAGAACTCTATCTCAAGTTCAGTGAGAAGATAGAGTCATTGAGGATTCTATGGAAGCTCTTCCAGGAGGGCATTGAGAAAGTGCATAGAGTGCACAAAGGAACTTCTGCTTGAGTTTAGAGGAAGGAGAAGCGTCAAGGAAATACCTTCACAGGGTTACTGAACACCCTACAAGATTAGGAAGGAGTGCTTGAGCATAAGTTGCCAGAGGGAAATTACATCCCTTCAACGAGAGAAAGGGACAAGGACACTTTGAGGTCAGAGCCACATATCAGCTCAGAAGAGATATCACCATTTCATGCAAAAGTACTACAAGAGGTTGT
Source organism: Picea mariana (assembly GCA_032191745.1). NCBI lineage: Eukaryota > Viridiplantae > Streptophyta > Pinopsida > Pinales > Pinaceae > Picea > Picea mariana. Next base: position 110,905 of record JASDQU010739477.1, on the reverse strand, counting down.
AGAGTCTGAAGGAACCTTTTAGGTTTAGAGAAACAACACTTTGGAGGAACAGTGCCTTTGCGAATAGGGTAGTAGTCAAAAGTACTACAGAAGTCAAGTAACCCTTTGAGGTTTCACAGTCCCAAACCTCAAGACGAGGAACACCTCTTAGAATGCAGACAAGACCAAGGTTGCAGGGCTCATAGGGAGGATAAGGAAGAAAAGGCCAAGACCTTTGAAACTTGGAAAATCTTCCAAGGGGAAGGAAGAAGATGCATGAGATCAAGGGAGAGCATAGTTACCATTGGATCAGGTAGAGGAAAAGATCTGGACCATCAAATCTATGTCCAGATGCACGTATAAGGGTGCACAAGGGAGGAATAGATCTGGGCCGTCATATCTGGGTGCATGGACCGATAGCCATCAGATTTGGGAGGAGGAGCATGAGGTTTAACCCTTGTATGCAAAGAATATCACTCATCAAAGTCCTGAAATGATCAGAACCATCCATCGGTGGAGAGGACAGATGGCAAAGATCCAAGCCATCGAGGTTTTGGATACTGGGAGTTCGAGGAGGAAGAGTCGTGAGATAGGAAGTCCCGACTCCCAAAATCCTAAAAGCATTAGGACCATTCATCACAGAAGGATATGTGGCAGTAGTCGAGGGTTCAGGGAAGTCTCCGAAAGGAGGATTTCAAAATTTCATACATTGGGGATGCAAAGGGTAAGTGTTCAGGACTCTTGACCCACAAAATCCTGATACATCATGAGTCGTCGGATCGAGGGAGGCCCATAGCCATCAGTCTCAATTGAAATCACGATAGTGGCATTTCAAGCTTTGGTACTTTAGTATTTTGGACAATGGGAGTTCGAAGGGGCAAGAAAACATTGCAACCCGAATCATGATTCTTCGAAATGCGAAACTCTGAAAACATTTGGAGAAGTACAAGTAGGTCATGGGACAGGGTCACACATTTTGGCATTTCAAGGTTCGGATTTTTGGAAATCCTGAGGACAAGGAGTCAAGGAACCTTGCATCGCGATTCTTTGAATTGTGAAGACCTGAAGAATTCATAGGCAAAGAGAGGACCCAGAGCCATTAATCTAGTTCAACATTTCGACATTTCAGAGTTTGGGAATTCGACAACTCCGAGGACAAGGAGCAGAGCACGACATTTCAACATTTCGGTATTTTGGGATTCGGCTTTTCAGTAATCCCGAAGACAAGGAACTGGGGAATAGAGTGTTGAAAACCCCGAAGTTGAGAAATGCGATGTGACTTTGGAGTAGGGTTGCGGTCACAGATTTTGACCATTTCAGCATTTTAGGGTTCTGCATTTCGATAGTTCCAATGATGGAGAACCGAGGCACTTTACATTGGAAATCCTGCGTCGTTGAATCCATTTCGTCATTTTAGCATTTTAGAGTTTAGGGGATCGAAGGGTTAAGGAACTCGACATCAGGACTCTCAATGTCCCGAAACCCGAAATTCCTTTTTTGGAAAAGGTCACTGTCAAATTGCTAGGTGGTTGTATGGAGGTGAAGGACCCATGGATCAAATTCTTGAGGTTCTGATAGGGATCCAAGGGATCCACTTCAGCTCGAGGAGAATTCAGAACAATCCTAAGTGGATCTTGGCCTGAGGGTCGAAGGTTTGCGTCAGAAAATATTTCATCCAATACGCTAGGAGTGTTCATGATATAATCAAGACATGGTGGGGACATCTGTAGAAATTCAGAACCGACGCTCATCGTACATATGCCACAATGTCTTTGGAAGCTCATATGTTGTATGTAGCCATGATTCTCTATCGCCTGCTCAAAAAGAAAAGATCTACACATTTCTCAGTCGAGTGGGTAGCGATCATGAACGAGGTAGCCGAGGGTTACACTTTCAATTGGGCCAAAATGTTGTCGAATAATTTTGCCAAGGAAATTGTTTATTATAATACATCGAAATCAAAAGGGAAACCTACTCCTTTTTACATATAAGTGAATGTAGAAAGGCTAGGAAATTGTAATTATGTTGTTGACATAAGTAAAAGTGGCACAAATGTAAATCTAATATTGTAAAATGATAAAAAGTTAATAGTGAAGTAAATTTGTAATTTCAATTAAGTTTGTTAATCATTTGAACATGACAATTAGATGGTCACATGGTAATTTCTTAATCATATTAAGTGAATGTTAAAAATTAAACAGGTTAAATACATAGAAAAATGATTCATAGAAAGTTTTTAAGACTCATTTTCATTCTTAAAAACTATCTAGTATTTTATACTTCAAAACTTTTAAAAAAATTGATAAAACATATTTGAATTAATATCTAACTTCTTTGAACAAAGTGGTTGGATCCAATGGTGGAAAGCAAGGAGTTTTTCACTATTGGGCAAGGTTCAATTCTCGTGAGGGCTTTACCTAGAGCCATGGGGACACTTTGAGGTAGTGATCGAACATGTGGTTACACCTAGAGATACTATATTAAATGGTATCGTGACCCATGCACACATAAGTGGATCAAAGCCCACCCCCATGTCCTTCAAATTTTTAGTCCTTGAGGTGTCAGTTGGTGACAGAGTGTGTTGTTAAGCCACTCTTTGTTGTTAAAGTCACGGGTCAAAACCTGGGAGGACAAAAAATCCAACCATGTTAAGGGTTGGTGTGGATCAGGCTAGGTACGATCCTCGGGTGATTTTGATGGCTTAAATACCCCCGAGTCATGGTTTCTCAAGCCATGGGTTAATCTCTATGCCAACAGGTCCGAGCACATTAACAAACAAAAACAATATATAACTTTTTCAAACTAATAATTTTAACACAATTTAATTATATTTTTATTAAACACACTTCTTTTCTCAGTGTGACTTAAGAGATCATATGGTCTCCCATACTCACCTTAAAATAAAAACAATTGTTGCTCAATTGTTTCTCCATACTCACCTTAAAAAAAAAACAATTGTTGCTCAATTGTTGCTCCATACTCACCTTAAAAAAAAACAGTTGTTGCTCAATTGCTGCTCAAGAAATAGGGTGAAAATTAAAAAATCATTAGTTGACCTATCCCTACTCACCCTACTCTTATCCATTAAGGGATTGGCTCATGATAATACAAAGAAACGTGTGACTCGAAACTTTTTCAATGATTCATCTCCCTCAATTCTAATTGATTGCATTGTTTCGCTTGTAAAATCAATATGCATTTCAAGCTATTGGATTTCAATTTGTAAAATCAATATGAAATTCAATCTATTGGATTTTAATTTGTAAAATCAATATGCATTTCAAGCTATTGGATTTAATTTTTTATTTATTAAAAGCTAAAGTATGATTTCTTAAATTATAATTGTTTTGGTAAGTGTTTCAAAGTTAATATACACATAACTTGCAAATAAAATTGCAATATTTTATTAATTAAAGTTCAATCATGTTATTTCATGGGGTTTTTTAAGAAAATAAGTTACAAAGAGTTTCTAAAATGTACTCTCAAAATTTTAGAAGATTATATTGGATAAAAATAAAACAGTTTCATTTTTGCGATAAAATATTTCAGGCTCATTTTTGTTATAAAATATTTGAGGTAAAAAATCAATTATAGGAAAACAAAGTATATAGATTTTTAGATATTTCATGTTGTTCTTAATTGTAATTTAGTATTTAATATCAATTGTTTAAATATTAGAAGTTAATACTTGACATTTTATAAGATTACATTGGATTTTGACATTTTCATATTAGAAAAATGAAGTGAGAAAAATATATTGAATTGACATTCTTTAATAAATTATTATATTTAAAAGTCATACAATATAGAATTGACCGATAAAAGAATTGTTTCTCACAAGTATAATTTTAACATGTCAAAATTAATTTTATTTTTGAACTTGTAAAGCTTGAATACAACTTCATGCTTATACTTATTGGACACCTATGTTTTTAGGTGTGGATCTGCATCTACCATATTTATTAAACTTTAACCAAAATAGTTTCTTCATAATTTGATGGTATCATGGTATGGTTTAATTTGGTTCATAATTCTATGATATGGTTTATTTTTTTCAAATTTATTCATAATTTATTCATTTGGTATTCACAAGGTGTCTTAACTTTGTATGCACTACGTGAAGAAAAATATAGTATATGAGTTTGTCTTAGAGTATGGAACGTATATTATCATAATAAATGTATTATTTGATGTAATATAAAGCTAAATATATTTGATGGTTCTCTTATTATTTTGAGAACAAGTTTTAAAAAATAATTTGTTATATAATTCTATATATTGTTTTACTATTGGTATAAATGAATTTGTTTTATTGTTATTTTTCATAGAAACTAGATATTTTCGAGTATATTATATTTTGAATGTGATTTTGTCTTTGTAACAATTTTTTTCAAAAGAGATAAAAAAAATACTTCTTAAGATTAAAATATATATATATATATATATATATATATATATATATATATATATATATATATATATATATTAATTATTGCTATCATTTTTTAAGTTAATGTGAATGGTTTTTATGTTGTAAATGTCATATACACTTATCATTAGTGGTACTCAAGTTTCATTGTTTGTTAGAAGTTTCTTCCCATTCGCAGGGTTATGAAAGTAACTTTGAAAATGTGTTTCTTAATTTTCATTTCATTGAGAGTATGCCAATTTAATAATGAAAAATCCCTCGTGTTTATTTTCTTATGTAATACTTTGATTGAAAACTATACACATATCAAGAATATTGATATGTTCGTTTTGATATAGATTTTAATTTTCATACTTCAATGTTTTATGTGTTTATAATCGATGGATAGAGGTACATGTCATCACAATGGAACTTCAATAATTTGTCTTCTTCTGGTGAAGAGTAATTGTGCAAACTATGAACACAATGAAGTCATGTATTTCATAAAGGAAAGATAAACTTGTGGTTTGAAACTTTAGATAGATAAACCCTAGATGAGAGAGATGATGTATTTGAGCTTTCTAGAGTGTCAATTCTAATAGATCTGTCAACGCATATCATTCTATGGATGTTAGCTCTTCCAGTTTCAAAAGAAAAATGTAAGTGAACTTAAAACATGAGAAATCAACCCTTTGATCTTCCAATATTCAATTGATCAAAATTATAATGGGTAATGACTCTTTGTAGAATTAAATTGAGGCAATTAGGTGTTGAATTGAGGGGCTTTGATCATAATTGTTTTCAATTACATTTTTATCTTCTTTAGGTGTCTTATTTTTTTGCTACTTGTAACCATATTCACCTTATGCATTACAACACTCAATAAGATTCCTATAAGCCTATGAAGGCCCTACAACTTGCAACCTTCTTAAAATCGGTACGCCTATGAGTAACTAATGCAATGAAATTTTAGATGTTATAGACCAAATTTTCATTTGTTTTAACATAAATATTAAATGAATTTATGTAAAAGTTGTTTCTAGTAACTAGTCCTTCAAGTTGACATGTAAAGTTAGAAAATATTCTCTACATCGTAAGTTGGAAGAACATAGTTTCATATTTTCATTGGTCTCCAAGCCTTTATGGATATATGACTTATCAAATATGTTACCTTTGTAAGTGTTCTCATTGTATTATTAAATCGTATTTCACCATAAGTAGTTGCCTCTCCTTGAATATAAAACCCCAAAATATTATCTTACTTATTGTACTGGACTTTATGTGTCATCATCACATTTCATATCACATTGAATTTACATGTTCCATGTATACTTATACTCTATTATAGTTAATTGTTGTCTCATATTTATGGTGCTCCTTTTCAAAGTGAGGGGAAATTGTTAATTTTATATAATGATTTATTGTTTCATCTCTCCTCTTTAAACCCATGATCGAATTTGAAAAGTAGAATTATATTTCATTTTGAAGAGTTGTTATTTATTTATCATTTAATTGTACACATGTTTATTATTTCAATTTAAAAATTTTAAATGTTTTTCATAATTTTTCTTTCTATATGTTGTATAATAATTCAAAAATATTAATTAAATGCCCATGTTGAAATCGTGTCAATTTCAAGTAATAAAATACATCATCCATTATAAACAAAAAATTTCAGTTATGAACCATTCTAGTAGTACAATGAACTAGCCACTCTAAAAAATAAATTTAGTTTATACCAACCATTTTACACATCACCAAAACCTGTTAGCTTTCATAAAATTAATATGCTAAAATACTCTAAAAAAATAAAAAATAAAAACTTTCAAACTAAACTCCTTATGACCAATATTGTACTCATTCTTGGGAGAATTATGGCTAGTTACAAGATCTACCTAGATTTCAATCAAATGGATATAGAAACTCTCTAGTTGTTAATATTTCTCCCTAGGTAACCATAAAACACCACTTACAAAAATAAAAATGAATGATATCACACTAGTTACAAAAACCCTAAAAGTATAGTTGCAAAATAAAACCCATGTGTAATGTGTAGTGTTGTTTCTAGATTTTTTCCCATGTAAATTTTAGCAATTCAAGAGCAAGTGGCTCCACTCATAACCTACCCAATTGAAGAAAAAAGGACAATCATTTAACATAAAAATAGAGACGATGCCAATGGGGCATTGCTAAAGTGGAACATTCATAGATTGTTAAAAAATCAATCCATTAGTGTTTTTGTTATTGGAACCATTTTAAATATCACCAAAACCTATTATATTTCATAAAATTAATATGCTAAAATACTCTACGAAAAAAAAATGAAAAAAAAAAATTCAAACTAAATTCCTTATGACCAATATTGTGCTCATTCTAGGGAGAATGATGGCTTGTTGCAACATCTACCTATATTTCGATCAAGTGGATATAGAAACTCTCTAGTTGTTAATATTTATCCCTAGGTAACCATAAAACATCACTTACAAAAATAAAAATGAATGATATCACACTAGTTACAAAAACCCTAAAAGTATAGTTGCAAAATACAACCTGTGTGTAATGTGTAGTGGTGTTTCTATATTTTTTCCCATGTAAATTTTAGCAATTGAAGAGCAAGTGGATCCATGAATAACCTACCCAATTGAAGAAAAAAGGAAAATCATTTAACATAAAAATAGAGACGACGCCAATGGGGCAATGCTAAAGTGGAACATTCATAGATTGTTAAACAATCAATCCATTACTGTTTTTTTATTGTTGTGGTTTTACTCATCCAAATAAAATGACGAATGATATTAAATGGAATGATAAAATATAGCACCAAAAATAAATGCTATGCTAATTGAACACTAGTTCATGGGAATTTGGGTAAAGTGTTAAGTGGTTCAATGGGTTTCATTTTGATTCTGACCAGCCTCACACATTTGGCATGAAGAATGATGCCAAGGCAAGTTTTGATTAACATTAGTAGAATAAACATAAAAAACAAAAAGTATATGAATGGGGAAATAGTTCATAGGTACAAGTAGTTAAAATGTTAAGATGTCCATTAAGGTTTAATTCTTGTTTGTGACTAGCTCCATCTATATGGTATGAGGGATGATATCAAGTGCAAGTTATATGTGATATTAATATAATAGACACCCCATAGACTTCAACTATAAGTATTGTTTTCTTCGCAAATATAATATAACTTTCAAAAGTATGAGCCATGTGGAAATATTTTGTAAATTTTGTGGAATAGGTACCCCAAACTCTTCATTTTTCCTATGGTTTCCGCACCGATATCACATTAATTTCATTTTTTTTTCAAAGTTTCCTAGGGTTTACCAACCATATCATATGATTTTCAAAAGGATGACAATATGACATAAATTCCAAGAATATGAGATTATATAGGTACCCCCCCATGAATTCTCTATAGGTATCCCCCATGAATTCTCTTTTGCCCTTTATGCATGAAATCGCATAGTTAAAACCTCTACATTGACCCCCATTGGTTAACCCATGGTTACAACAACACATTAAATCTCAATGACTAAAATGGAGTATCTATCAAGGCATTTTTTATTGAGCAGAGGTGAAGAGAACTTGTCGGCATTGGAAGTATCGTTCTCAATGATTTTTTCCTTTAAGACACTAATACACACAAAAAGAACTACCCTTTGTTACACCCTCTTCACCATGCTCTTCACACTCTCACTTGACAATAGATTTTTCTCTTCCATGTCCAACATAGGGCTCATCTAAGACACAAAAAAAAACTAGCTTCAACACTGCCACACCTTCAATTTTGGAAGCCATGATTTCAAGGATAACCTATGGATATTTTAACATCAAAATAATGTATAAGGGACCTACATAAACCCAGGTCGAATAGTGAATTTCTTGCACTAAAAGAAAAACACTACCTAGTGGAGGTTTTTAATAATTACAAGATTGGGAAATTTATCAAAAAACTCTTTGCTAAAATCTCTGCTTTGACAACAAAGGTTTTAGTGGATATTTTAGTATATGTTCACTATAACTAAAAATTATGGGCTATGAGAGGTCCTAATGGAGTTTTTTTGTTTTTGTGTGATTATAATAGTACAGTGCACTAGTGCACACATATGTAATGTGCATATGTGCATATTATATATATTTAAAGCATTGGTGTGTATTATATTTTGTAAAGAACTTATGCATATCAAAGAACTAATGCATATTATACACTCCTAAAGCACTAGTGTGTATTGTATATTTTGAATTGCATTGATGCTTATTATATTTCTAAAAACCCATCACATATACTATATGATTCAACACCTATTTTAATATATCATTGTGCAGTGTTAAATCTTGGTAACGGTAAAGATGGGAGTAACAACAATAATAACAATATTGTAGTAGGAAAATCATATTTTAGTTAGGACCATAGAGACTCTTATTACAATTATTAAATCCACTGTATTTTTGCATGCATTTCACATCGGTGCATAAAAAATATTTAAGCACAACTATATAGATATAACACCTCATCAATTACAGAGTCAATATGATGCAATTTTTCTACTAATGATAGAAGAAGCATAGGTTGTCATTTACTCACCTAGCAGCCTCACTAGATAGAGGAGGGATTATACCTACATTTATAGTATAATATACACAATTGTATAAATCAAAAAGTTTTACCATGGTAATAAGTGATTCATAAACAATATGCATTCTTTGAAAGCTATCCATCACGTTTTCTCTCAAAAATATATTATGTTGTATCTCTTGGAACACACAATTTTGAACTTTTGAGCTTTCTATTTTTCACCTCTTAGGAATAAAATTTTACCCAAAGAAAGAAAAAAATTGGAAAATGGCCTTTTAATTTTAAATCAAATTCATTTCTTGTTATTTAATAATAAAGCATGTGAAATATCTATCGTTGATGAGTTTACTTAATTTGATTGAGTGATCCTAACGATCTCTGAAGTTCTAGAGTCACCTGAGTTTTAAAGGGTAAATATTTAACGGTAACTTCAGAGCTTCATGCTTCAGATGTTCCACCAAGTATAAATAGTAGAAACCCCAAAGCTTCAAAAACCAAAAGTAACATCTCGCGATAAACCCTAAAGAACTCATGAACATGAGTCATAGGACATGTGTCTTTGAAATCTTTGATGAGCTGACACATGGCACTTATTTTTTAAATTTTCGTTGGATGATTCACATGCACTTGAGTGACACATGGCACCTCTCTTTTCTTGGCACATCATCCAGAATGACGTCATCTCTACCACGTCACTCTAGGAGATGGCCCTTTGAGAGTTTAACATAGAGTGAGTCCACAAATCACTGAAGTTTCAAAAGGTCGAAGTATTGGACCTTTCAAAAGAGTAAAAAGAAATTAATAAAACATTTAATATCGAAAGTTAATCATGATTAAGAGTTAATTAATTACTTCACGGTTTCAGATTTCAAGAAATTTCATTTCTGCTATATTCAAAACCCCTAAAGTCTTAACTTTTGAAACACTTGAAGTTAATACAATGTTTTAAACACGATTAATTAAGATTTAAAATCGATTGTCTAGAGATTAAATCCTCTGCAGGTTTGGGATTCGGGAGGTTTACACCATGTCACATCCAAAGCTCCCAAATGCGAATCGTCGAAGTATTGATGAAATTTATGGTAGATTAAGGGTAATTATTTCAAACAAATATTATGGATTCCCAAGAATTCAATTCCATTAAGGTTAATAAATTCCTCATTAGTGAGGCTATACGAAGATCGATAAACTTTTGTTTGAATTAAAGAAATTCAATTTGAAAATCCCATTCATCACTCATAATTAGTAGTTTTATCTAGTAAAGAACTCACAGACTTCTCCTGAAATAGGTAAGCTCACTCTATTTCCTCGAGGATTATAGCGCAACAAAAAATGGAAAAAAATCTTGACGCGACGGGTGAGGATTCAAACCCAAATGCAAATGTTCTATCAGACACTACTTCGTGAGTCACAGAAGGCAGTAAAATCTGGACGCAAGTTTTTGAGGTCCTAAAACATGAAATCATCAACTGTTCAAAAGACTCTGTCGAGGAAGATGATGACTCTTATACATTTAAACTTAGACATATAACACATTTAGAGTTTCACAAGATAGCAACACAGCCGAAAATCATGCCTTACAATGATATGATAAGATGGGCCTTGGAACACATTGACATCCATACTAGGAGCATCATCAGCCACGAGCAGGTTTTCATCGGCTCTTTTCGACCAGAGCACCTAAAAGTGATGCAAAAAATCTCCCCTACTCCTAAATACACTTACAATGTCACATTCCTTATAGAGTTCGAGAGAAAATATGTCATCCAATACGCTAGGAGTGGTCATGATATAATCAATACATGGTGGGGACATGTGTGGAAATTTAGAACCAACGCTCATGGTACATACGCCACAATGTCTTTGGATGCTCATATGTTGTATGTATCCATGATTCTCCATCGCCTATCTAAAAATAAAATCTCTACACATTTCTCAATGGAATGGGTAGCCATCATGAATGAGGTAGACAAGGGTTACACTTTCAATTTGTCCAAAATGTTGTTGAATAATTTGGCCAAGTAAATCATTGATTATAAGGCATCAAAATCAAAAGAGAAACCTTCTCCTTTTTACATGTTTCCATATGTGATGGATGTCATCTGTTCCGACACCCCTTTTCCTCTGATGAACTGGTGTTGGACCCCAACCAATTCTAAACCTATTCATTTTTATCAGTCCAATTTATGGGAGGATAAAGCCAAAGATTTATTTTATGAAATCTGTTACAATGTCATAGTGCCTGTTCAAATAGCCATTTCTGGTCACCCACCTCGCTGGATTTTAGAGAGAATTATGGGAAACCTAGGCAAGCTCACAGATTGTTTCATTGAGGATAATTTCTCCTAATTATCAAAAAATATGGTTATAGGCACTACAGACTTATTACATAATTAGTTGGACATGCATGGGCCCTCAACCTATGACACATGTCCTCCAAGTAGTGACTGATCTCATTGATTAAGGTGTGGTTTGGAGGCATAAGGAAAGAATTGACTTAAACAATCCATTACTCATATGGTTTCATGTTGACGGGCGAAATTGACTGTCCGTCAACTGGAAGAGTGAATCTGGTTTGGGGTTGTCTAAATAACCCAATCTGTTTGGGATAACCCACCCTGACGATTTAAGTGGCTCCGTTAGCTGATCTAAGTCCTAAGAAAACAAAAGAAAACTACTCTAAATTAGCTAATCTAACTAAAAATAACTATTAAAACAAACTAATAAACAAATCTATACTATTTATATATACAATTTACTATCTAATACTACACAACTATAATCTTATAAAATCAAATGTTCTATTACTAACAGAGTCAAATTAATTTTCAAATATACAACATTTACAAATTACATATTTGAATGAAAACCTAAACAACTCATTTGTAATCTGTCCTAAGACAACAAGACTATTGTTTTTTGATTTTATAATTTTATGAAAAAAGAAATAACATAAAACTAACTAAACTAAGCAACTAAAATAATAACTCTAACTACGAATCTAAACTATACATATATTTAACTAAACTACTTATACTATACTAACAAATTAACTATTAAACACTAAATAACAAACTAACCTGAAGTAACACTCCAGGTTTTTCCTGTGTATGCGATGATTATCTTACCTGATCGGAGGGAGGAAACCCGCACCGGATTATCCACAAGCTTCTTGTAAACTAGAAGTAGTTGTGCTCTTCAAATATAATTACATGACAAACAAGACATAAAAATTTACAGCAACCTTATGATTTATAAATATTCACAGTTAGATAAGTCTGTATGCAAAGATCTATACAAAATGATTCAATTAACAAAGAAGAGAAATATGTCATTCATTAGCTGAAACAAAGTAATTGTTGTACTTTAAAGATAGGAGAGATCAGATACAGACAACATATAAATCAAATCACATCAGCATGCAAAGAATTATGATATCTAAAGTAGTCGATAATTAATTACCAACTGATATGCAAAAACTTGAAACAAAAGTTTGATATATTGAAAGCGAAAGTTGTTACAAGACATCAACTTTCGTCTGAGTCTGAATCATAAATCCATAGTATGGTTCTCCCACAAGTGAGAATGATGATTCTTATTACAAAAAATAACAAGTATTTAAAGACCTCCCACAGGGTAAAACATCCCTGTGGGAATCATCAAAACAATTTACAAAAAATCTGGGATGATATCCCAAGTCTGACTAAACTAACAACCTAAAATAAAAACTATAACAGACAAATATCTCCTAGACTGCCATAGCATGCCCGATGCAATTCGAATGTACCTGAAAGAGGACAACAATGGACAAGTTAAGAGGATATTTTGTTGATAAAATTGATAAAAATCTAATTCTAAAGACTAGCTACAAAATCTTGTGATTCTGTAGCTGGTCTAAATCAAGCATAGAATCGTATTAAAAATCAATTCAAATCTTAAAAAAAATTTATTCAAACTATAAAAATATTTGATTGCTAAAAGCATCATTCAAATCGACACTTGTATGCAATTTGAACAAACTAAACCAAATGATAATAGAGATGGATGCACTCTGTTTAATTCGTTATCACCAATTCGGGTATACATAATCGTATTGGATAACCGAACAATAATGAAATCGTTTTCATAACCAATTGAAAACAACACAAGTAGTTGTTTCAGCTATCCACAATATCACTGTCATATCCAAGCGAAACCAACAGGATCGTTTTCAAATTGATATAACTGTATTAAACATATACAAATGACCCAGGCTTATTAGCAAATCAAATCAAAACTGGTATGTAAATTGTCACAGATGAAATCGTAATAGGATATGTGGGACTCGTCCAACATTTTTTATTGCCAATTGGGGGCAGACAAAATCGATTGACATTCAACGAAATCATTACTTGAACTATTAGTCGAGTTTTCTCATACAAATTCAACAAAGACAAAATCATTTTTGAAAATCAAAACAAATATAGCAGTATCAAATCTACTTTCGATATCAATTTAAGACATGCATCAATCAAATCAAAACAAATCGAAATAGTTTGTGCTTATTACAGTCATTATGAATCAACACAAGTCCACGATAATAGCAAGTAGATCTTTTGCATAGGTCAAAGATAATCAAAATCCAATCGAAAATACTAATTCAATATAGAACAGAGTCATTTTGAATTTATTAGGAGCAAACAAAACTAATTAAAATCATACCAAATCGACTATCAAACAGAATTGATTCACAAACAAACCAAACCAAGTCAAAACCAATGAATTGCTTATACTAAACTGGGAATGACAAAATCGCATAACCAAATCATATGTTCATTTAATTTTAGAAATATTGATGTACTGTACAGAATTCATAGCATAACCATTTTTGATAATGGAACTACGAAAGAATCATTTCAAATAATGAACAGAACTAACCATAACCCAAAAATCAATTCATTATATTAATTCAAGCCACTCCTGAAACGAAATTAAAATTGAAAATCATACTTGGACAATATGAAACGGATTCGATTATGATAGTTTGGAATTGACAAAGGCTGTAGCCAATTCGACATTCCTAAATACAATTAAACCACTGGTTTTATGTTTCTTGTCATTAGCTTGGAGCTTGTCCCTTTCTCTTTTCAACACTGTAACTTGGTTTTCCAATGATTTTATTTTCGACTGTAATAAGGGAACATCGGTATAGTAGTTCTCCATCCACACATTACATTGGTTACATGATATATGTTCGGGCTTTGAAACGACAGTCGAGGGTTTGTTCAGATTACTGAGGGTTTCATTAGGTAGATTGATCCCTCGGTAGCTAGGATTGTTCTTTACGCAATGGGGTAAATTAGAAACAAAGTCATAGGGTGGCTCAAAGAACAGACCATGGGAGTAAGGGTACTCTCCAGCCAGGAAGTGCTCGATATCAGAGTTTGAGTCTTCACTGAGGACTATGGGCTTTTGATCAACACTAGGTTTAGGTTTATTCTGAGCAAGTCTCGACATCAATTGAGCATTCTTTTTACCTTTTCCATCGACAGTAGGGTTACCTTTAACCTTTTTCCTCACAGGCCTCTTAACAGCCTGTGTCTTGTCTATTAAGATGTCGGGTCGGTCAATATCAGGGCCAACCGAGGGTTTCGGAGAGGGTAGAAGGGCATGAAGAGGCACGGGTGGCCCGATCTTAGTTTCACTGACCATGGACTTGTCGATTTGGATAGACTCTAAATCAACAAAGCCGTTTCTAGACAGAAAATCTTGCCAATTATCATGGTGGAGGTTTAAATGATGAACGATGATGAGTCTAATCAATCCATGGTGAAACAAGCTGCTGTCAGCTTTCTCGCGTTTGAACCTCTTAGCCATTTTGTAAAGACTACGCTGAAAATAAAATGGCATGTTCAATGGATAACCCATGAAATTCATTAACATTCGAAGGTGATAAAGAAAAACCAGTCCATACCGACCCTCACAGGTCACAAATTGTTTAACAACTATCAAAAGATCATGCCACCTGGGTTTAAGCATGGAAATAGGCATACCTTTGTCACAGGATGTGACTTTTCGTGATACGAACAGCAAAGGCCATGGCACCTCGTAGAATTTAGAGTTTTTAAAGCATAGTTGGCCCATGGCTGCTAATCGTGTGGCAGAGCTAATGAACTCTTCATTGATTTCAAGATGAATTTCACCTACTTTGGGCCTACACCCATCAAAGGTAAGGGCGAATTGTTGTGCAACAAATAGATTGAAACCCTCAAACCTTTGTATAAACGTGAGCCAACCATTATATTGTAAATCCTTACGGGCGTTATCAAAGAGTAACAAAGATTGACTAACGTTAGGTTCAATTCGCACCACTGGTGCCATAGGGAGGAGCACACGGTGAGCGATGTGAATGAGCCAGGGTTTGAATCATAGCATACGTAGGGGCAGAATGCTCACAGGATTACCCGCAACTAGCAGAGGTGAAACAGGGATAGGGGGAAAGACATTAATGACACATAGTGCGAAGGTGGTGGAGCTATTTTGGCCCATGCACAATATTCATATCAATAGTACAACCACCGGTGCTTATAACTATTCAAATGACTATGCATATGTGTTAACAATTATGCCATTCAATCAACCAATGAAATCAATGGTAAGCGGATTAATCATTCATGTGAGAAAAAGTTATACCATAGTTTTAAAACCAGACAAATGAATCGAAACCAATACCAAGTGTTGTATGAAACGATTCATACCAAGGGTTTAACCATAACACCAATGCTTTTTTATATAATCAATGTGCCGAGTGAATTGATCAAATAACATGTAAATCCAATCAGCAATGCATCACAAACTCAATCACTCATGAAACGAAATTACATAATCAATCAAAGAATGTCAAATGAGTACAGATCAAAAGGTATTGCCAACTATATAATGATAAGTAAAATGTAAACGCAATGGGCATATCGACAAGATAATGACAATTCAGTGACGATTTTAATGCGACTTCGAAAACCAAGTTTTCACGCTTACAATCGTGAAAACAAGAACGAAGGTAAGTGTGCAAATAGCGCAAAAAATAAAAGTGTCATTTTATTTGAGAATTGCGACGAAAAATTAAGGTTTGCAAAACACTGGTGTAGGCAGCTTATAAGGACAGTAGAAAAATGTGAATTGGTTGCCAACAATGGTGACACGCTAGTAGAAGCAGTTATCTCTGCCAAAAGAACAAACTCAGATTAGGATAATGAGAAAAATTCTAAATCAAAAATAACAACCAGAAAATCGTGTAAACATCATCATCAACCAAATATTCCAGCAGTGTTTAAAGGATGAAAAAAAATAATAGTCTCAAGACAAGTGAGTTACGATATTAAAGATAAAATCTCCAATACTATTGACAGAGCCACTTCTACCAACAGGCGTCCATAGCCTCGACAGGGTTTCCATTTAACCCACTCGGACATCTGTATCCTACCAAGAAGTTCTAGATCAGAATAAAGGACATTTTATGGTTAAGAGGTTTCTTATTTGCAAATTTTCATATACACGACATTGCTTCACTGCTAGCGGGCCTGTTCAGTACCTCGACGAAGTTGTCTTGGCGTCATGCATGCATTTACCCACTGCCAGCAGACCTATTCAGCATCCCGACAGGTTTACAAGCACTTCCCACAACTCTTTTATTAATTTATTTTATTTTATATAGTTGAGCGGGGTGACACTGAAAATTATGATATTTTAACATATTTTTTCATACCTCAGCAGAATTTTTTAGAACTGTCCTTTATTAAAATCCAGAGATGTTTCATTTACAGAAGCAACTTTCTAAGGCAGAGAGACATCTTTTGAGTCATTCCCTTAAGGAATAGGGACAGTGTAAAGAGATAATGGATGATCCCAACAAGATTATGTTAGAGATTGAAATCAGTTAACTTCTTTCAAATGACAAACTTTTGCCAATCACAGATGTAAATTTCAGAAGTATACAATTGATGTTTATATAATTTTCTTTAGCAGTTATTTCAGCAAAGGAATTTTCTGTTTTCTTTGTCTGAATAGCTCAATATACAGGTATGTTTACTTCCAAAAACACAAGCTGATAAACTCAAAGGAGAAATCAAAAACAAAAAAAAACAAAAGAAAAAGTAAACAAAACCAAAATATGTACATAATATACAAGGGTTGTCATCAAGCAAAGTATCTTTTCAAGGCTTGGTCATTCACCAGGTAGGTGTTAGGCTGCCCTTCAAGATTCTGTAATTGGAAAGAGCTGGGACCTAACTTCTCGGCAATTAAAAATGGTCCAAGCTGTAAGTTTTGAAATTCTGTGTGCTCTCCCTTTCCCTCATGTGGTTTGTCCCACTTTAGGATGAGGTCACCTACTTCGAAATTCTTATCAAAAGCAGAGTTAGAATCAAACCATATTTTAACCAATAGTTGATGTTGATCTAACTTACCTTTAGCTTGGGCTCTTACCTCTTCTAGCTTCATCAAAGTGTTAATTCAGTTTACTAAAGGGGGACAATCTTCTTCTTGGATTTTCTGCGACAACTATAGTGAAGGAAAAAGAATGTGAGGTGGCATAATTTATTCTTTGCCATAAACAGAAAAGAAAGGAGAGTTACCTATAGCAGCTTTTGGTGTTACCCTATCAGCCCAAAGTGCATTCAACAGTGCATTGTGCCATTTTTTTTTATTTTCAACCACCATTCTCTTGATGATTTTAATCAAGTTCTTATTTGTTGATTTTGCTAATCTGTTTCCCTAGGGGTAATAGCTAGCAGAATACTTCAATTTAATTCCTTTTTCCAAAGAGAAGTCACTCATCTTGAGAGAGGAAAAGTAAGACATGTTATCAAATATTAAATAGTCAGGGATACCAAAACGAGTGATAATATTCGAATTTAGAAAGGCAATTACCTGACTGGTGTTCACAGTTCTTAACGCAACAGCTTCAGACCACCGGGTAAAGTAATATGTGGTTGTGATGATGAAATTATGTTGTTGTGAGGATGGGGGGTTGATTGGACCTATGATATCAAGGCCCCACTGCTGAAAAGGAGAATTTACTGAAATGGGCTGCAAAGGAAAGGTTGGTTTCTGTAGCCGCCCTGATGCTTTCTGGAAAATAATACACTTATGACACAAGGCATCAGTGTCTCTAAAAAGCGTGGGCCAGTAATAAATGGCTCTTAAAACCGTATGGGCAATGGTGTCACCACCAAAATGACCACCATCTTCTCCTGCATGCAATTCTAGCAAGACTTTTTCTGCTTCATCCTTCTCAAGGCAGCGCATCAGTACGCCATCAAAATTTTGACGAAACATAATACCATTAACCAAATGAAAGGAAGCAGAATTTAATCTTAATGCTCTTATTTTAGTGGGATCCATATGATGGGGGGATGACCCATGTTCAAGATAGAATCTTATATCATCATACCAAGGAATGATAGAGTTTTGTGCACAATAGATTGCATTTTGATCGTGTTGTCCTAGGTTTGACGTATCGCTTTCTTCTTGTTGTCCTGCTATTGAATCAACAACTAACTTGCATAACCCTTGGCCTCTCACTATTTGAGCTGGGATAATTTCTATGTTGTACTCCTGCAAGGAGGTGACCTAGTTAGCCCTCTTTCACCTTGTTCCTTCTGCACTAACAGGTTCCTGATGGCTGGATAAGGGACAACAACTTTCATCCTTGATTTCAAAAGATAAGATCGGAAATGATTAACGTCTTTGAAAATAGCATAGGCTTGCCGATATACTACTGGGTAATTAAGTTCAGTGCCTTTGAAATCAGAACTCATAAAGGTGATGGGTACTTTGTTGTTTCCGGCGTTCTTTTGAGTTAGGACGGCGACATAGGAACGGTCAGAAGAAAAAGTGTAGAGTGTAATGTCTTCAGAAAAGTCGGGGCTCATGAGAGACAGAGCATCTATTATGGCCTTCTTTATTGCATTAAAAGCTTGATTCTCTCGGGGTCCCTAGTGATAAATGGTGTCTTTCTTAATTAAATTCTGTAAAGGCCTGACCATTTCAGAGAAACTAGGGACAAATCTCCTCACGAAGTTAATATGGCCCGAGAAAGACTACATCGACTTTTTGGATGTAGGAGGGGGAAGTTTTGTGATGAATTGATTCCTTTCATGGTCGATAATCATCCCTTCACTTGACACAATAAATCCCAGGAGTTTACCCTGTTCTACTACAAAGATGGATTTTTTAGGATTCAAGGAAATGTTGTATTTACGACATCGCTGCAGAACGTCTCGTAGATGAGCGAGATGATCGATTTTGTTTTTAGAAAATACAGTCACATCATTTAAGTAAACTATGACGGACTGATTGATTAGGCCTCGAAAATCAATGTCCATTGCTCTCTGAAAAGTGGCACCGGCATTAATCAATCCAAAGGGCATTTTTCGATAAGCGTAGGTGCCCCACGGGGTGTGGAAGGTAGTTTTAAGTTGGTCTAGAGGAGACATCAAGACTTGGTTGTACCCTAAGAAACCATCCAGCAAGGATAGCCTCTCAGAACCAGATACCTATTAAAGGATCCGTTCCATGGGTGGGACAAGATAGTTGTCTTTATCAGATGCTCTATTAAGGTTTCAGAAATCGATGCAGAGTTGGATTTCCCCACTTTTCTTCTGGACAGGGACAAGGTTAGAAACCCATTGAGTGTGCCTAACAGGGAAAATAATCTTATCATTCAGGAGCTTATTCAATTCTTTTTGAACGGTCGATTCGAGCTTAGGGTGCATTTTTCTCAATTTTTGTTGAAAGGGTAAGGTTTGGGGCTTCATAGGAATGACATGTTGTATGATGTCAGGGTCAAAATTTTTAAGGTCATCATACGTCCATGCAAAGACATCTTTAAATTCTTCAAATAATTTAATAAATGCAGCTTTTTCTTATTCAGAACATCCTACCCCTAGATTAATGCACTGCAGATTGTCCTTAGTCCCTAAGTTTACTTTTTCGTATGATAATGAGGGACTATTGGTTTTACAATTGACCAACTTTTTAAATTTATCTTGAAGATCATAAAACTTCTCTAATATAACTACAGATTTAGGGATCGAATTTACCATGTCCGATGAATATTCAGGAGTTCTCGGATCTGGTATTACCATGAAATTGCGCAAATTGTCATCGTGAGTGCGTTCGTCTATAACCGCACCTTGAAATGTTTCTTCCATAAGAAGGAAGCTAATAATCTGTTGATCGTCGTCGAAGACTCTCCAATTCATGATGTTGTCAAGAACAAATGGCCTGAACAATATTTCGACGGAGAATGAGTCTGGGGACAAGCCTTCTGCAAGAAAGAGTTTAGAAGCTACATTAGCTAGTAGATCTGCTTCAGAGTTATTCAATCTAGGAATAGAATTTATATTGAAAGCAATAAATTTATTCATTAAATTCCATACCTTGGATTGGTAGCTTTTAAGATGCGGAGACAGACAGTGGATAGAATCTCTTATCTATCTAACCATTATTTCAGAATCGCCAAAAATAGTCAAGTTTTGAATGTTCATATCTACATCTTTTCTGAGACCTTGCAGTAAAGCCTCATATTCTGCAGTTTTATTAGTACATTCAAATTATAACCTACATGCAATGAATCTTTTGTTACCTTTTGGATCAATAATGATGCAGTCTATGCCAGCTCCTTCTTTGGACTTTGACCCGTCGAAATAAACAGACCAAATTTGATTTCCATTGAGTGCATGAAACCGTTGCGTAGAAGCTGTTGGTTGCACATATGCTACAATCTCGGACTATTTTTTTGGGTTGGTGATAGCTAAAGCTTCGACCATGAAATTGCCGAAAAAGGTATCCATTCCTTATTTTTCAGGTGAATCAGCAGAAGGTGTAAATAGTTCTTTGGGATCGTTCAAATCTGTGACTGTGAACTTAAGGTAGAGTTCACGATTTACCTTGATCTTGTTAGGCTTTCCATTTTCTGGAAGCCACAACTGAGACCAATCTGTCATGAAATAGCCATGTAGTTGTTCCAACCAGTCCCTGCTTAAAAACAGACCATACACTTCTGGAATATCCACAACAATAATATCAATAACTTGATGAACTTTGGGGTTAGACGATAATCCTATAAGCACATTCTTCAGTTCGCCTATAACTTTAACATTGGTACAATCAAGTTGTATGATTTTCAAGGTGGAGGGTTCAACTTTGGCGTTAATCTTCTGGCATACAAAGCATGGCATTACATTGGATGACGCTCCTGAGTCTACCATACAATTGTGCACGTTTCTATTAAATATTTTAAAAGTTAACAAGATTGGAGGTACATTTTTGCGATTGCCAAGAGTGGTAGTTTGTGGATTTTTACTCGCAGTTTCTAAAGTCACTTTATCTACATTATTTACATTATTTACATTACTTACAAGGAGGCTTCCTTTATCTTGAGGATCAGGATTGTTTTTAGTGGAAGTCTTCTGAGGAACTTTTTTCTGCACAACCTTGTTACCACTTAAATTACCATTTTTGTTGTTCTCTAAGATATTCTGTAACATTTTTTGTAGCAAAAATGGAAATTTTAATAACTCATAAACATAAATGTTATCTTTCAACTTTTTAAGATCTTCAACTACATCATAATATAAGTTGGGGTTCACATTACTTTGTTTAGTCTTAGCTGGTTTAGACTTCTTTGGAGGTAGAGTTGTAGGGTTTTCGAAAGAAGGTTTGTTTGTTGTCTTACTCCTAGTATTATAAGGATGAACCATCTCAAAGTTAGCTTGAAAGATGCTATCTGAGAAATGTCCAAAAATATTCGGAGAAGACTCCTCTTCTTGAACTGTCTCTTGTTCAACTACCTCCTCAGGAATCTCAGGAGGCATCAAGTTATATTGGGCTTCTAGAATTGTTTGAAGGGCACATTGGAGACTTTCTAGATTAAGATCCTCAGTGGTTGGATTAGGTCGGTTGGTGGGAAAAGGCTTCCGAAACAGAGGCCTGTAAGGTCCTTTGCTCAAGGAAGTTTCTTCGGTCATCCTTTTCAAGTCTATAACTTGATTTGACAGTTTTTGAACAACTTTAGTTAAGTTTTCTAAATCAGAGCTTTTAGGTTTTTCTTTACTTTGAGTAGGTTTGGAGAGGATTTCGATCTTCTTTTTTGAAGAAGAACTAGTCTCTGTTTCATTGCTAGTAGAGTCTTTAAGACTAAGTATGTCTTTTTCAATCTGGATGGCCTCCTCGAAGGCTTCTAACAACGTGGATTTATTTGATCGTTTAACCCAAATAGCTATACTTTGATGCAAGGCTTTAGTATAGTATGCTATTATGAGATTCTCGGTGGGCATGGAATCCGCAGGGATTCGGTTTTTAAGTGTTAAGACTTTTTGATTGAAGTCTTTAAATTTCTCTTTTGGGTTCATTCTTAAGTTAGAAAGATCCATGACTAGGACTTCTGGAGGCTTACCGTCTCCGAACTTTTCCAAAAAGCATGGCTCGAACTTTTCCCAAGACACGATGGTATGGGGTTGCTAGGCAAAGTACCATGTAGATGCATTGCCCTCGAAGGTATAAGGAAACAACCTACAGACTACGTCTTCATGTTAGACATTGTGGAGTCTTATGGCGAACATAAACTTTTTGATGTGATCTTCAGCGATCTATTTTGAGTCAGGGTCAAACTTGGGAAGCCATTTCTCTGGGTGTTTAGGCAAGGGATGTTGAGCTCCAGGTATAGCTACAGCATCCTGGTCGAGCCAAGGTCTAGAAAGATTGTTCTGGTTTTCCATTGGCGTAGTGGGTGTGGAAGGATGAGAAGGGGAACTTCCTTCATTAGAGGAATCTCCTCCAGAAGAGGAAGGATATGATGGAGGTGGTGAAGGAGGTATTCTAGATCCCCCTGCAGTAGGAGTCAGGAATGGATTTGTAGGGTTGACAGTGAGGTTAGTGCCTCTGAGTTGTTCCCTGATATCAGAGAAATCTAAAGGTTGGTCCAATGGACGGTTTGGTTGCCTCAAATGGCCTAAGGCACTATGTGTTCTTATGAGAGATTGGCGGACAATCTCTTGTATGTCACCACCTGTAGGATTTGGGGTTACTGGCTCAACTGTGACCCATGGATCGCCGGTTGATGTGGTTGTTGTTTGAGGGGGAATATTATCGTTCAAATAACTTCTTGTCACTATAGGTGAGTGATTAGGTGGTGGAGGAGTCTTGCGACCACCTCGTACCATTAATTAATTTTAGGCCCTCCTTCTAGTGCCATTTGTTGAAGGGAAAAATTGACCACCCGTCAACTGGAAGAGTGAATCCGGTCTGGGTTTGTCTAAATAACCCAAGCCGTTTGGGATAACCCACCCTGACGGGTTTAGCGGCTCCGTTAGCCAATCTAATTCATAAGAAAACAAAAGAAAACTACTCTAAATTAACTAATCTAACTAAAAATAACTATTAAAACAAACTAATAAATAAATCTATACTATTTATATATACAATTTACTATCTAATACTACACAACTATAATATTATAAAATCAAATGTTCTATTACTAATAGAGTCAAATTAATTTACAAATATACAACATTTACAAATTACAGATTCGAATGAAAACTTGAAAAACTCATTTGTAATCTATCCTAAGACAGTGAGACTATTGTTTTTTGATTTTATAATTTTATCAAAAAAGAAATAACATAAAACTAACTAAACTAACAACTAAAATAATAACTCTAACTACGAATCTAAACTATACATATATTTAACTAAACTACTTATAATGCACTAACAAATTAACTATTAAACACTAAATAGCAAACTGACCTGAAGTAACGCTCCAGGTTTGTCCTATGTATGCGATGATTGTCTTAGTTGATCGGAGGGAGGAAACCCGCACCAGATTATCCACGAGCTTCTCGTAAACTAGAAGCAACTATGCTCTTCAAATATAATTACAGGACAAACAAGACATAAAAATTTACAACAACGTTATGATTTATAAATTTTCATAGTTAGATAAATCTATATGCAAAGATCTATACAAAATGATTCAATTAACAAAGAAGAGAAATCTGTCATTCATTAACTGAAACAAAGTAATTGTTGTACTTTAAAGATAGGAGAGATCAGATATAGACAACATATAAATCAAATCACATCAGCATGCAAAGAATTATGATAGCTAAAGTAGTCGATAATTAATTGCCAACTGATATGCAAAAACTTGAAACAAAAGTTTGATATATTGAAAGTGAAAGCTGTTACAAGACATCAACTTTCGTCTCAGTCTGAATCATAAATCCATAGTCTGGTTCTCCCACAAGTGAGGATGATGATGCTTATTACAAAAAATAAAAAGTATTTAAAGACCTCCCAAAGGGCAAACATCCCTATGGGAATCATCAAAATAGTTTACAAAAAATATGGGATGATATCCCAAGTCTGACTGAAAAAACAACCTAAAATAAAAACTACAACAGACAAATATCTCCTAGACTGCCACAACATGCCCAATGCAATTCGAATGTACCTGAAAGAGGACAAAAATGGACAAGTTAATAGGATATTTTGTTGATAAAATTGATAAAAATCTAATTCTAAAGACTAGCTATAGAATCTTGCGATTCTATAGGTGGTCTAAATCAAACACAGAATCGTATTAAAAATCAATTCGAATCTTAAAAAAAACATATTCAAACTATAAAAATATTTGATTGCTAAAAGCATCATTCAAATTGACACTTGTATGCAATTTGAACAAACTAAGCCAAATGATAACAGAGATGGATGCACTCTGTTTAATTCGTTATCACCAATTCGGGTATACAGAATCGTATTGGATAACCGAACAGTAATGAAATCGTTTTCATAACCAATTGAAATCAACACAAATAGTTGTTTCAGCTATCCACAAGATCACTGTCGTATCCAAACGAAACCAACAGGATCGTTTTCAAATTGATATAACTGTATTAAACATATACAAACGACCCAGCCTTATTAGAAAATCAAATCAAAACTGGTATGTAAATTGTCACAGATGAAATCGTAATAGGATATGTGGGACTTGTCCAATGTTTGTTAATGCCAATTGGGGGCAAACAAAATCGATTGACAGTCAACGAAATAATTACTTGAACTATTAGCCAAGTTTTCTCATACGAATTCAATAGAGACAAAATCGTTTTTGAAAATAAAAAACAATACAGCAGTATCAAATCTACTTTCGATATCAATCTAAGACATGCATCAATCAAATTAAAATGAATCGAAACTGTTTGTGTTTGTTACAGCCATTATGAATCAACACAAGTCCACGATAATAACAAGTAGATCTTTTGCATAGGTCAAAGATAATCAAAATCCAATCGAAAATACTAATTCAATACATAATAGAGTTGTTTTGAATTTATTAAGAGAAAACGAAAATAATTAAAATCATACCAAATCGACTATCAAACAGAATTGATTCACAAACAAACCAAACTGAATCAAAACCAATGAATTGCTTATACTAAACTGGGAACGACAAAATCACATAACCAAATCATATGTTCATTTAATTTTAGAAATATTGATGTATTGTATAGGATTCATAGCATAACCATTTTTGATAATCAAACTACGAAAGAATCATTTCAAATAATGAACAGAACTAACCGTAACCCAAAAATCAATTCATTATATTAATTCAAGCCACTCCTGAAACGAAATTAAAATTGAAAATCATACCTGGACAATATGAAACGGCTTCGATTATGATAGTTTGGAATTGACAAAGGCTGTAACCGATTCAATATTCCTAAATACAATCGAACCAGTGGTTTGCTGCTTCTTTTCATTAGCTTGGAGCTTGTCCCTTTCTCTTGTCAACACTTTAACTTGGTTTTCCAATGATTTGATTTTTGACTGTAATAAGGGAACATCGGTATAGTAGCGCTCCAGCCACACATTACATTGGTTACATGATATTTGTTCGGGCTTCAAAATGACATTCGAGGGTTTGTTCAGATCACTGAGGGTTTCATTAGGTAGCTTGATCCCTGGGTAGCTAGGATTGTTCTTTAGGCAAGGGGGTAAATTAGAAGTAAAGTCATAGGGTGGCTCGGAGCACAGACCATGGGAGTAAGGGTACTCTCCAGCTAGGAAGCGCTCGATATCAGAGTCCGAGTCTTCGCTGAGGACTATGGGCTTTTGATCAACACTAGGTTTAGGTTTATTCCGAGCAAGTATCGATATCAATCGAGCATTCTTTTTACCTTTGTCGTTGACAGTAGGGTTACCTTTAACCTTTTTCCTCACAAGCCTCTTAACAGCCTGTGTCTTGTCTATTAAGATGTTGGGTAGGTCGATATCAGGGCCAACCGAGGGTTTGGGAGAGGGTAGAAGGGCATGAAGAGGCACGGATGGCCCGACCTTAGTCTCACTGACCACATACTTGTTGATTTGGACAGACTCTGAATCAACAAAGCCATTTCTAGATAGAAAAGCTTGCCAATTATCGTCGTGGATGTTTAAATGATGAACGACAATGATTCTAATCAAACCATGGTGAAACAAGCTAATGTCAGCTTTCATGCATTTGAACCTCTTAGCCATTTTGTAAAGACTACGCTGAAAATAAAATGGCATGTTCAATGGATAACCCATGAAATTCATTAACAATCGAAGGTGATAAAGAAAAACCAGTCCATACCGACCCTCACAGGTCACAAATTGTTTAACCACTATCAAAAGATCGTGCCACTTGGGTTTATGCGTGGAAATAGGCATACCTTTGTCACAGGATGTGACATTTTGTGATACGAACAATAAAGGCCATGGCACCTCGTCGACTTTAGAGTTTTTAAACCATCACTGGCCCGTGGCTGCTAATCCTGTGGCAGAGCTAATGAACTCTTCACTGATTTCAAGATGAATTTCACCTACTTTGGCCCTACACCCATCAAAGGTAAGGGTGAATTGTCATGCAACAAACAGATTGAAACCCTCAAACCTCTATATAAACGTGAGCCAATCATTATCTTGTAAATCCTTACAGGCATTATCAAAGAGTAACAAAGCTTGACTACCATTCAGTTCAATTCGCACCACTGGTGCCATAGGGAGGAGCACACGGTGAGCGATGTGAATGAGCCAGGGTTTGAATCACAATATACGTAGGGGAAGAATGCTCATAGGCTTACCCCCAACTAGTAGAGGTGAAACAGGGATAGGGGGAAAGACATTAATGACACATCGTGCGAAGGTGGTGGAGTTATTTTGGCCCATGCACAACAGTCATATCCACAGTACAACCGCCGACCCTTATAACTATTCAAATGACTATGCATATGTGTTAACAATTATGCCATTCAATCAACCAATGAAATCAATGGTAAGTGGATTAATCATTTGCATGAGMAAAAGTTATACCATATTTTTAAAACCAAACAAATGAATCGAAACCAATACCAAGTGTTGTATGAAACGATTCATACCAAGGGTTTAACCATAATACCAATGCTTTTTTATATAACCAATGTGCCAAGTGAATTGATCAAATAACATGTAAATCCAATCACCAATGCATCACAAACTCAATCACTCATGAAACGAAATTACATAATCAATCAAAGAATGTCAAATGAGTACAGATCAAAAGGTCTTGCCAACTGTATAATGATAAGTAAAATGTAAACACAATGGGCATATCGACAAGATAATGACAATTCAGTGACGATTTTAATGCGACTTCGAAAACCAAGTTTTCACGCTTACAATCTTGAAAACAAGAACAAAGGTAACTGTGCAAATAGCGCAAAAAATAAAAGTGTCATTTTATTTGAGAATTGCGATGAAAAATTAAGGTTTGCAAAACACTGGTGTAGGCAGCTTATAAGGACAGTAGAAAAATGTGAATTGGCTGTCAACACTTCACGATAATGGACAATGACTCTAACCAAAATAACAACCTTGCTTGTGCTACTTATACTTTGTTATATGTGGTAATTACGCCGAAAGGCGTATACTTATTGACAATGGGCACAATTAATCACCTTTTAATCTAAAATTCTAATCTAATGGCTAAAAATTTAAGATTCTAGCATATTCTTAGTCGTCCTCCCAAATCAATGAATGTGATTTACTCTTCATAACTTCCTTGTATTTTTTAATGCATCCGTTAACATGTTTACTTTTTTACATTTACCTAATCATATTAAGGAATTATTGTATCACTATATGATTGTCACGTTTAAATGATTAACCTTTGAGATTACCACGTTTGTATTTCCTCAGCTGTCCGTTCATTTTCTGACTGTACATGAGGCATTTCATTTTCTGTCTTTCCTCACCTGTACGACCGTTTCATTTTCTTAATGCGCATTTCATTTCGGTTCCCCCATCTATTTCTCTTCAGTTCAATGGCGTTCAAGGCGGTGTAGAGCAGGTTTTGCATGTAGCTGCAGTGGCGTCGCCATTGGTCTTATGTCGCTCGAAGGTCTACCGGTAATTTCGTTTCAGCTACTGGTGGTGAGGCTTAGCATTTGGGTGCTGGAGATGAGCACAAAGTATCCACAGAGGGAGGGAACCTGAGGAAAGAGTGCAACCAGTATGTTGTTGAGAGCATAGGAAGTTCGCAGTGTGGTTGATTCTGGTTTTGCGTGAAGCCTTCATTGAAATTAGGGCTTATGTAGACTTATTACATGTTTGAAATCGATAGGCTATCTGCCTCAAATTAATGTTTGTAATGTTGGCGTCCTAATCTACAAGAGTACTTGCGCAATACATGTTAGTGCCATTGTCAACCCAGAAACTATGCTAACATGGAATTCTTAACTTCGTCGAACAATTCTTTAACGTTTCAGATTATGACAGAAGAAAGTTGTCAGTTTTCTGTGTTGAAGTTCTTATTATAATTATTTTTAGGTTGTAGAGATCCAGCTATTGAACACACAATGGATTTAAAAAACTCATACTATTGTTCGGTTGCCTATAACATCCACAACAATTTTTCTTTATTTAATCATTCCATTTTGTCAACAACGAGGTGTACATGTGTCTAACCGCAGCTTAAAAACAATAAAAATGCATCTCTTCATTCGATGCAACGTTTTAAAAGCCTCGAGAGCAGATAATTGATAATTTCTTTTGTCAGGAATCACTGGATTCCCGTAAAGACATACAATCCATTGTGTGTCGTAATGTAATATGTCTTTGATAACGCAAAGCGAGTCATAAATTCCAAAACAAAAGCTTACATATTCGTTTGTGTATATAACCTGCAATTCTGTAACAACCTCCATATTGGTCAGTGAATTCCCCATTTATTACCGTACTATACTGGTTAGTGAATTCCCCAATTGTATGAAAGGTTTCGGCTCACCTAGAAAATGAAAAGAGGAACTTCTTATTTCAAGAATTCGAATTCCAAGAGCACAGTTTCTAACTTTTGCATTCTTGGGTTAATGTGTGTAAATCGTGTCTGATAGAGCTATGGTTAGGGTTTGTATAAATTGTGTCTCATAGAGGTATGGTTAGGGTTTGTATAAATTGTGGGTAAATTAAACAAATCTGTATGTTAATAATTGTAAATTATGAAAGTATGTTTAACTTTTAAATATTATTTTTCGTTCATAACATGGGGAGGAATCCCATCGAGCTAGCTGCCAATAGTGTAAACAAATATGTTTTAGCTGCTAACTTGCACAGCGGCTAACTCTCGATTTTTAGGGATTTAACATATTATATTTTTGTATAATAGGGATTTAACCTTTCGGTGTTTTCAGCTACGAGTTAGCAGCTGTGCTAGTTATATTTGTAATACATATGCATAAGTAGTGTGTAATGTGGATGTAGTTTTAGGGTTTTATAGTGGGATATAACATTTACCCATTATATTGAATATGCAGTATTTGAAACTATATTTTTGTACAAGATAAAGTGCTACTTAATATGTATGCCTAATTTTAAGTTAATGCATTTTTTTATTTGAACATAAAGTTTCTAGTAATTAATGAATATTACTTCTTCATAACTAAAACAAATTTATTAATTATTTTCTAAATTTTATCTTATAATTCAAAATTCCATAATATTTTTTAATTATACATCAAAATAAACTATTTAGTAGAACGTTTACACTCGCTTCCTCTCTTGAATTACTATGGTGACATAGATTAGCTGATGTGGCATTGTAAGCTTATGTGGCATTGTACCCTTGAAAAGGGTTTTGGAACTTAAGCAGCTAGGTGGACCAAGGTAACTTTTTCCAAAACAGAATTTAGCCATTAATTTATGGGTGATTAAAAAAAAAGTAATTTATAATAAAAAATTTAATTTCCAATCAAATAAAAGAAATTAAAATCTTCTTGGATTCCTCCGGAAATTAAATTGTATTCAACCATCATTTTGAAGGAGACCGGCACGACGATATTCTTGCCAATAAAAAGAAGTTAGAATGTCTATGACCATTTGAAGGAGACGCATGATGTGACCGTTTGAAGGAGACGCACGAGGATATGGCGATAGAATTAGAATGTTCCTAAAGTAGAATTTGAAAAAAAGACCATGAATTACTCATAATGTTGAATAAAGCACCTACCTGTCATCCTTGCTCGCTGAATTCCCTTCCATTGTAATCAAATTAGCGTTTAGGTCACCGAATATCTTACATAACCCATCTCTGTGTATATATAGACAAAACTCTTCACCTGTGCACATATAATAGAGATCAACAGAATGGGTAACATGCTCCTGCGAGGAGTCATCCAGTGTCATGGTCGACAGATAAAGATAACGAGAGCTAATGGTACGGTGATGAAGTTGCGAAGTCGAATATTTGAGGTAGTTGCTGGTCCTCGACCTCTTTTAGAAAGGACGGAGCTTATAGCTGGCCATCTCTATTATCTCATTCCTCTCCGAATCTCGGAGGACAAATTCATCAATTACAATAACAATATGAATAGAAGGTACTTTGCAAGATCTTCTAATCATGGCATTCCAAGCGCTAGTTCCAGGTTACAGCTAGAGTCTTCTGTGAACATGCGCAGAGATTCAATAAAACAAGAAGCAAATGATCCTAGAAGCATTTAATAAAACAAGAAGAACAAAATGATCCTAGAAGGGGCGTCAGGATTGTTTTTTCTTCCAACTCCACCGACGGATCCACCGTGCGTGTGAAGCTTCGACTGAGAAAAGAAGAGGTCGCTTCCTTTGTTTCAGCCAATAACGTCAATGTGGTAATGAGGAGATGAAACCTATGATATGAGATATCTTCTGCATTGGAGATATCTCCTGCAAACCAGGTCGCCATGAACCCCATCAACGCTATTTAAAGTCAGTAATCCTTATCCATTGACGCGGTTTATTTTTAATATTCTTCCTTGCTCTTTCGAGGGACTTTTTGAATTAAACCCAAGTCTAAGAGTGAATTTCTTGCACTAAAAGAAAAACACTACCTAGTGGATGTTTTTAATAATTACAAGATTGGGAAATTTATCAAAAAACTCTTTGCTAAAACCTTGGCTTAAAACCTTGGCTTTGACAACAAAGGTTTTAGTGGATATTTTAGTATATGTTTACTATAACTAAAAATTATGGGCTATGAGAGATCTTAATGGAGGTTTTTTTTTGGTATAGTACCGTGCACTGGTACACACATATGTGGGAGTAACAACAATAGTAACAATATTGTAGTAGAAAAGTCATATTTTAGTTAGGACCTCATATATAGGTCCTCATCAATTATAGAGTCAATATGATGGAATTTTTGTACTAATGATAGAAGAAGCATAGGTTGTTATTCACTCACCTAGGAGCCTCACTAGATAGAGGAGGTGGGTTGAGTGGAACACCTTCATTCTTCTTTTGGTTGTTTGGGTATCATAGATGATGGAACTCAATGAATAGATATACCTAAAGTGTAGGTGGCCCACCATAATATATATATTTATATATTAATAGGGAGGGATCCATCTAATGATTATACCTACATTTATAGTATAATATACACAATTGCATAAATCGAAAAATTTTACCATGGTAACAAGTGATTCATAAACTATATGCATTTTTTCAAAGCTATCCATCATGTTTTCTCTCAAAATATCTTATGTTGTATCTATTGGAACACACACAATTTTGAACTTTTGAGCTTTATATTTTTCACCTCTTAGGAACAAAATTTTACCCAAAGAAAGAAATTTTTTGGAAAACAGTATTTTAATTTTAAATCAAATTCATTTATTATCATTTAATAATAAAGCACGTGCTCGATGAGTTTACTTAATTTGATTGAGTGACCCTTGGGATCTTTGAAGTTCTACAGCCGCCTGAGTTTTAAAGGGTAAATCTCTAACAGTAGCTTCGGAGCTCCGCGCTTTAGGTTTTCCAACAAGTCTAAACTATAGAAACCTCAAAGCTCCGAAAACCGAAGTAACAACTCGCGATAAATCCTAAAGAACTCATGAACAGGAGTCATAGGACATGTGTCTTTTAAGTCTTTCATGAGCTGACACATGGTGGTTATTTTTGAAATTTTCATTGGATGATTCGCATGCTCTCAGTGACATGTGGCACCTCTCTTTTTCTGGCAAGCCATCGAGAATGACATCATCTCTGTCATGTCACTCTGGGAGATGGCCCTTTGGGATTTTAACATAGAGGGAGTCCACAAATCACCAAATTTTCAAAATGTCAAAGTATTGCACCTTTCAAAAGAGTAAAAAGGAGTTAATACAGCATTTAATATTGAAAGTTAATCGCGATTAAGATTTAATTAATTACTTCACAGTTTTGGATTTAGATAAATTTCATTTCTGCTATATTCAAAACCCCTAAAGTCTGAACTTCTGAAACACTTGAAGTTAATAAAACTTTTTGAACATGATTAATTAAGATTTGAAATCGTGCAAAGATTAACTTCTCTGCAGGTTCAGGATTCCGGAGGTTTCCACCTTGTCACATCCAAAGCTCCCAAATGTGAACCGTCATATTGATGGAATTTGTGGTCGATTAAGGGTAATTATTTCAAACAAATATTTTGGATTTCCAGGCAATCAATTCCATTAAGGTTAATAAATTCCTCGTTGGTTAGGCTATACGAAGATTGATAAACTTTTTTTTGAATTAAAGAACTTCAATTTGAAAATCATTTTCACCACTCGCAATTAGTAGTTCTATCTAGTAAAAAACTCTAGACTTCTCATCTCACTTTGTTTCCTCAAGGTTTATAGTTCCGTGAAAAATGGAAAGAAATCTTGACGCAGCGGGTGAGGATTCAAACTCGAATCCATATGTTCTATGAGACACTACTCTGTGAGTCATGGAAGGCAGTAAACCCTGGATGCATGTTTTTGAGGTCCTGAAACATGAAATCATCAACTATCCAGACTTTGTCGAGGAAGACGAACACTCTTATACATCTAATATTAGACATATAACACATTTGGAGTTGCACAAGATAGAAGCACGACCGAGAATCATGCCTTACAATGATATGATAAGTTAGGCCTTGGAACACATTGGCATCCATACCAGGAGCATTGTCATCGACACTTTTTGACCAGAACACCTACAAGTGATGTTTAAACTCTCCCCTACTCCTAAATACACTTGCAATGCCAAATTCCTTATAGATTTCGAGAGAAAATATTTTATCCAATACGCTAGGAGTGGTCATGATATAATCAAGACATGATGGGGACATCTGTAGAAATTCAGAACCGACGCTCATGGCACGTATGCCATAATGTATTTAGACCCTCATAAGTTGTATGTAGCCATGATGATCTAGCACCTACTCAAAACAAAGAGCTCTACACATTTCTCAGTGGAGTGGGTAGCCATTGTTGAAACAGTTCTTAAATTTTTTTATCTCTAAGGCCTAAATTTTTCTTTTTTGGGTTTCGGCTTTTCACAAAACACGAGTTTCGTTATCAATCCCAAACACATGACACCTTTTTTAAAGAGTTTAATTATTTGGATAATAAAAGGAAAAAAATCTTAAAAGAATTATAAGAATCCCGATGCTTTTTATTTGAAAGTATTTAAATCATGATAAGTTTTAAAACTAACGATTTTAAGGTTAAGCTTAAAGAATTTTTGAGATTCGGGGTTTGCTAGAAACAAATTTTTTCGATGCAAATCGAATCGTAAAATCCCGATCCCCGATTTCCTGAAACGTTGAAGTCTTAGTTAAAACACGGATTAATTAATTCTCTTATATGAAAGGTTAATGGTTAAGATAATCATGTCACAATTTCGGGATTTGCGGTTCAGTGAGATCACATCTCCTGTCATCATGATTCCCGAAACCCCAAATCACAAAACCCCGATCCACGGTTCGTGTTAAATCAAACTAATTATGTTTTGGCCTTAATCATGATTAGTTAGTTAATTAAGATGAGTTAAGTCTTGTTTTTAAAAAGAAAACCATCGCGATTTCGCGATTTCAGAGATCGGATTTCATTGATAACATACTTCTCGACATCATGATCCCTGAAATCCCGAAAAAGTTTAATCTCAATTAATTAATTTGTTAAAAATGTTTTAAGTCTTAATTAATACGTCACAATTTCCTGATTTCATAATTTCGGAAATCAGATTTCATCGACAACATACTTATCGACATCATGATTTCTAAAATCCCGAAAAGCAAAGTTTTCAGCTTTAATCTATGACTAGCACTAATTAACCTTTTTCCAAAACATGATTAATGATAATCATTCTTTTTAAGTGTTCATTCATGTTTCGCTTTCTGATTAAGTAAAGTGTCTCGTTTTCTTTGAAAACTGAAAGACGCCTAAATACAGACATTAAATGTGTATCTCAGAAATATATCTTCTGCGTTAAATGCCTTAAATTCCTGACAGCTATGTCAATTTCATCACTTTTAAATATATTCAAAGTGAACATCCAAATTTTTGTGTTTTCATTTTTAGTTGAGCTCGTTCATCCATTTTCTGTGACAGATTTTCAATTAAACGCAAAGTCATGGCACCAAAAAAGGCACCGAAGAAGAATGAAGATGCACAGGAAGGAGATATCATCTCTGACACCACACCACACGCTATAG
This sequence comes from Picea mariana, assembly GCA_032191745.1. Classification (NCBI taxonomy): domain Eukaryota; kingdom Viridiplantae; phylum Streptophyta; class Pinopsida; order Pinales; family Pinaceae; genus Picea; species Picea mariana. The sequence continues at coordinate 75,913 of JASDQU010739477.1, read as the reverse complement.
ACTCCATTAAATCTTGGACTCAAATATCCGAATTGCTGGAATATGAGCTTGAGAATGCTCATCCTGATTCTGAGAATCATTGTCGGGACATAGATGAGTCAGAGCTTCATAAGATCATTGCGCGCCCGCGGCTTGTGGCATACAATGATATGATCAGCTGGGCCCTGGAAAAGGTTGATATCCTAACGAGGAGCATCTTAAATGATCAAGGAGCCATCGTCGGCTCATTCAGGCCAGAACACATACACGTAATGTATAAACTTTCGCCAAATCCTAAACATACTTTTAATGTTGAATTTTTAGCAGAGTTTCAGAGGAAAGAATGTATTGAGGCAGATCAGACATATCCTGATATGATTAGAGAATGGGTGAGGTTTCTAGAAAAGTTTAGAGCTGATTCCCATGGTATATGTAGCCATTATGTTATGTAGACTTTTCAGGAGAAAAGATCCCTGCCATTTTCATGCAGATTGGGTGCCCTTTTTAGAAGAAGCTTCAGAAGAAAATGGTTTTAACTGGCATAAGATTTTGTCAGATAACCTAACACAGGAAATATTAAACTACAAAGAAGCAAAATCAAAGGGGCAACCAAAATCCTTTTACATGCCAGCATACATTATGGATGCAATTGGTTATCTGACTCCTTTTCCTTTAATGAATTGGAGTTGGAACATTTCTTGTCTAGAACCCATTCAAAAATATCACTTAGCCCTTAGGGAAGAAAATGCTAAGGATGCATTTTATGAGGTTTGTCATTTTATTATAATTCCGATGCATAAAATATTTTTTGGATGCGAACCCCCTCCCATTTTTGATGCAATCACAAAAAATCTTAAAGCATTTGTTGACTGGTTTATTGAGGAAAATTTTTCTTACATTAGGGTTTACGGTTGTTCCATTCCCCCTCATGCACTCCCTAAATTCCTACCAGACAAATTGGTGTGCAGGGAGGTATCCCATTAGATAGTAAAGGGTGGTGTTGGATTAGAACTAAAAGCAGCTCAGAAGAAGTCATGGCCAACTTTCCCTGTTCATATTGGGAAATTTTGTTTATTAAATTTAGGCCATTCTAAGGTAGAGGTTGAATCATTAGAAGAAGTGAAATTAGTATATATTGAGCACAGAAAGTATGACCCCTACCAAGTAATAAGTAGGCATTTTATACATTGTAATCTAAAGGCTTATGAACATGAAACATCTATCTATGATGGCGTATTTAAGGATGTTAAATCCTATGAAGAAGTACTGAATAGAGTACATTCCATGCCACCTGACTCGTAGACCATATTCGTGTCATTCCAGAGTCAGATGCAAAGTTTCCTACCCACGAGTTTGCAAGGAGAGGTTTCAACCCCACCTCCAGAACAGGAAGGGCCTCCTCTAAGGTTTGAAACTAATACATAGGGCCAAGAAAATACCAAAGGAAAGATGAAGGATACTAAGATACTTTCCAAAGACACAGAGGGTTCTCAAACAAAATAATCAGAGACAGAAGGGAAAAGAGTTGGAAACAACCCCAGAAATCCTTAAGGATGTTCCAGAAAAAACAGGAAGAACAACATCAACAGAGCTCGATAGCCCTATCACTTCCTTAACCCCATTGCAGTCAACTTATGGAACCCCCCATGAAGGAGCTCTGTATGTCAGTGATCTAGAGCCAATTTCAAGGGATGAAATCCCTCCATCAGATTAGTTTTTCAGTAAAAAGAGAAGAGCAATCTTGAAACAGGAAATCCATCCAAGAGGAGAGGGGATGATTAAAAAACATAGGGTCATTATAGATGGGAAGAATATTAAAGATGGATAATTTGCTACGGATTTAGCAGGTACAATGGGTGCCATAGCATCAACAAATGTATATTATGTTGGCAATTTAACAACCATGCTCGAACAAAAATACCAAATAATAATTCAGCTACAAGACAAATTGAAATAAACTGAGAGAAATATCAGTTGGGGAATACAAAAGGGTCTAGAACAAGCTAGACTAAAAGATATTCAAGAAATTCAAAAAATGAAAATAGACTTAGAAGAGGAAAAACAGATAATACAGGTTACACGGGCACAGGTCCAAAAGCAGGGAGAAGAAAATAAACAGTTACAAGATAAAATTGATTCTATTACTAATCAAGTAGTAGAACTTGAAATTTTCAGGACACAAGCATTGGGAATACATTTGAAAATAGAGGAAGAATAACTGAAAGTGTTTTTGAGTCAGGAAGTAGTCCATAATGATTTTCAAGAAACAAATAAATCCTTGGATAATGTTTTCCAGAAGGAAACGGAAGCGAAAGCGGCTAGAACGACTTTCCAAAAGGAAGTAGCCCTCTCAACAAAGGAATAAGTCAGAAGGATTCGAAAATTATTCATTTATGAATAGGTTAAAGGGGACATAATACTTAAAGTGTGGGAAGTAGGCCTAGCCAAATATAAAAGAATAACCAGAGATGTCAATGATGATTGCCAGGGAATTTTTGATCTCTTAGAAAGGACTTCGTTGAATATCAGAAAAAATGGTTGTCCCGGATTATTAGGTGAGATTAATATTGCCAAGTACCAGCTAAGGTTCAAAGAAGAGTTGGAGGAAATGAAGATAGAGATTTTAAAAATTAAATTAATCAATATCACAGAAATCGACAAATGGATGGTGACACTGAACCTAAAGTTGCAAACTATTAAGTTCATAGAGAAGATGATAGAAAATCGTTTGCCTGAATTACAGAAAAGATTTTTCATGTTTGAATCAAATGAGATACGAGATGCTCACATAGCTTTTGTGAAATTTTTGGGAAAGTGTGTTCAGTGTCTTGAGGCGGAGAAAGGAAGTTCATCAACACAAACGTAAAAACTTTTTTTTTGATTGTTTTTATCATTAGAAATTAGAAAGGAAATGTAAACAGTTGACATTATTCATATATGTAATTGTAATATTAGGAAGTTGGTTAGTCACCAACGAGATTTTTTTTTATGAAGATGTATAAATATATTTTCTAAAGACTGAAAAATGGATTTTGATTTTTTTGGAGAAAGAGTCGATTGTATTAACAGTTTTCCAATCCATCATAATATATGATACAGACAAGATTCTAAATCCTGGCAATTTGTAGCTATGTGTTATTCAACCCGGTTTACTTACTTTATTATGTTTTTTGTTCAATGTTTTTCTAATGAATAATCAATTTGAAGTTATCTGCAAACATCTTGTATATAATTCAGATTGATTTGGATATCAAATTATTCACATCTTTTCCTCTGAAATTGCTATCAGTGATTTTAAGACCTATTAATCATTTGAACCTTAATACTTAACTTTTCATTAGAAATCTCATTTTCTTTCTTTATTACCTGTCGAAATATGAGATTCTTTCTTGATTAAAGACTCATATTTTTCTGTAGTACTTCTTTGTTATTTTATAGATCTCAAATTGTTGCAAATCCAAGAAACGACCTCGAATGTATTTATGTTAGTGTTTTGAATTTCGAAATTGTTTTTCCTATTCTCATCTCTTAAAATTTTGAAGTAACATTTGATTAAATTCTTTCACAATTAAATAAAATCTTATCCTTCATGACTGTTCCAAGTAGCAGACAACCCAACATTGAACATGGCCTTCAAGATCAAACCAATATTTCTTTGAACCTATTTAATACCATCCTACAAACATCAATTAATCGAGTCGAATTAGAACGTTCATGGGCTGCTATTGAAAGAGATATTAGCATCCAAGAACAGTGGGAAGCTAGACAGAGACAGTTGAGAAACTGATTCTACTTCACCCTTCCTTTTCAATTCTTATCCTCAAGTTATTCTTTTTAACATTTATGGATGCCTTGATGGTATACTTTACAGCCTTAAAGTATAAACTCAGGAACAATGACACAACCCTCCTCAACCCGTTGGTCGGAAGGTTACGTACGCAGGATCTTTCCCCTTACACTGTCTCGAAGAGATTTCGGAATTGACTCCTTTATTTCCCTTTCAGAAAATCTACACCCACAATCAACTTCAATAATTCCCCCCCCCCTTGTACTTTGGGAGATCGGGCTTCGCACTTTCGAGAATCCATTAGTCAGGCACTTGTCTCCAATCTCCGAAACCCAAAAATAGTCAACGCTGACCCTTGCTTTTCCTCTTTTTGACTTTTCCTTGTCGCGATTTTGGTGGCTGTGGTGTCAAGCAACTTGTTCCCACGATTCCAGAAATCCGATTTTCCAAAATTCCAATACTCTCACAAGGTTGACTTTTCAACGCCCCTTTACTTTTGTTAGGACTTCGGACTTCACGATATCGTGAATCCTAATGCAAGGGACTCAGATATTTACCCCAAAAAAACTCGATATAGTCAACGGATTTTGACTCCATGTCGATAGTGCGCCACCTATCCGCCTCACTGACTCTTTTGGCCCCACACAGTTCTCATAGCCTTCGGGACTTCCACCTATGAAATCCTGAATTAGGAATCTTCTTGCAAATCTAACGACCCTTGTGGCTTGGATCTACGGTCCTACTCCTCCTAAGATTAGAACCTTTAGGGATACTCACGGTAACTCCCCTGCTCTTCCGTGAGATTTGAAGGCTCACGGGATTTCATGGATTCTCCATGGAGAATTTCGATCATCAGTCTCTTTCCTTGAGAACTTGTCCTCCTGTGGTCCAACGTCACTACACCTTCCTTCAACTCTCAAGGTACTTGGCCTCTTGCCTTCCTTTGATGACTTTGAAGGCTTCAACTCTCTCTGAACTTTCCCATGACTTCAAGACTTCTATAAAACTCCTGCTCGCACTCCTTGTGGCAACCTTCAAACACTTCCAAGTGTTGAAATCATTCGACTTTGTGCACACCTGCAACAGCAGTCTCTCAATACTTTGCTCAGGTTCACAACTCTAAGACTTTACTCAGCTTGCGCACTCCTTACACAGCTCCTATGCCTGACTACATTTCCGAGTGAATGAGAAAAAAATATACTCTATCTAAGCTTTCAGAGATGAACCTCTGAACCCTTGTCGATGCACTTCTTGTAGACAATTCAACTACAATCCTTGCAGGAACTCTTGCTCAGATAGATAAACAATTGATACTCATTCCTTTTCCCTTTCCTCTCAGATTTCAAACATTCAACAAGAAATCATTCATACATAGCATAAAATCAAATGTATAGCAGAAAGAGTAAAATAACCACGAGCATAGCATTTAATACACATACACAGAGAACAAACATGATGCCATGAATTTGAATCAAAGATTTATCTATTAATTCAAATCTCTGTACATGGATGTCTTCACACAACTCTCTGCTTCTCCTCTATTCTCTCCACTACTCTTCATAATAATGTTACAATACACAAATGAGGGTGTCTATATTCCATTTCCCTCTCTCAATTTAAAACTGTCTAATCTAGAATTTAATTCTATCTACTTGCATTAACTACCATAAATGCTTTCTATCTACTAAGGACGAGAGAGAATCGCTCAAGGTCCATTTACATTTTACAAGGGCACTCCTTCATAATGGCTTCATTAAGATGTTAAGATATTTTCAAAATTTGTGTTGGCACTTGTCCAACCATCTTTGGACTCCACGCTAGCTTGCTTGAGATGCTCCTGCATCGTACTCTCTGGCTTGAAAATTTTCATGCACTCCTGTCCATGAGCTTGTGCACGGTCTGTTCATGCTTCCTCAGCTTTATATGGGTACAAATATAAGATATTGAATATCGAAGAAATTCTGATCCCATCAGGTAATTCAATCTCATAAGCATTCACCCCAAATTTCTTCAAGACCCTACATGGTCCGATTTTCTTCATATTCAGTTTATTATATGTTCCTCTTGGGAACTTTTCCTTTCTCAAATGTGCCAGAATAAAATCACCAACTTCAAACTGAAATTGTCTCTTGTGTTGATCTTCTCTGCGCTTATATTCCTGGCTTGAATTATGTAATCTCTTTTTCACCTAACTGTGAAGTTCCTTCATCACCTCTGCAAATTCTTCTGCACTAGCGCTCCTAGTTGCAATCTGTTCTGAATCCCTCAACTCAGAAACTCCTCTTGGATGTATGCCATAGACAATCTGAAATGGACTCTTCCCTGTGATTCTATTAACCAATTCATCATAAGCAAATTCTGCCTATGGTAATATGTTGTCCCATTGGCTATGGTGTTCTGTCACTAGGCTTCTCAGCAGGTCTCCCAGACTTCTATTCACCACTTCTATTTGTCCATCCATCTAAGGATGATAAGCCAAACTAAATGACAAGTTAGTTCCCAGCTTCTTCCATAAGGTCCTCCAGAAGTGTCCTATGAACTTAGTGTCTCGATCCAAAACTATGCTCCTTGGTAAGACGTGAAGTCGAATGACTTCTTTGAAAAACATATTTGCAATGTGAGTTGTGTGACTGGTCTTTTGACATGGAATGAAGTGTGCCATCTTGGAAAATATATCCACCACCACAAAGATTGAGTCAAAACCTCTTTGTGTTATTGGCAATACTAATATGAAATCCATGTTGATTGCATCCCATGGCCTCTCAGGTATGGGCAATGGTTGATAAAACCCTGCATTTTGTTTCCTTCCCTTTGAATGCTAGTAAATCCTACATCTTTCCATGAATCTCTTGACATCTGCTTGCATTCCCGGCCAAAAATATAACTCATTCAACTTTGTGAACGTCTTGTCATGACCAAAATTTCTTGCCAATCCTCCACTTTGTTTCTCCTTCAGCAAATTCTCCCTCATGGAGAATTTTGGAATACACAGTTGATTACCTTTAAATAGTAATCCTTCCTGGATCATGTATTCTATCCATTGGCTTCTATCCCCAAGAATTGGATTCTTAGTTGCTTCGTACACCTCCTTAAAATCTGGATCATTTGCGCACATGTCCCTGAGGTCATAAAAACCCAATGTTTTGACCCTGAACTCCTGCAATAGCAAACACTTCCTGCTCAAAGAATCAACAACTTTGTTAGCAGTACCAGAAATATGTTTAATCACAAAAGTAAAATTATGCATGTATTCAACCCATATTACATGTCTCTGATTCAACTTTTCCTATTGATTCACAAACTGCAGTGCATGATTGTCACTATATAAGATAAACTCCTTCGAGATCAAGTAATGTCTCCATTTCTTCAATGCCTACACAATAGCATAAAAATCCTTATCATAAGTGGAGTATTTCACTTTCACTTCATTCAGCTTCTCGTTGAAGTATGCTATCGACCTGTCTTCTTGACTCAAGACTACCCCTATTGCAAATCCACTTGCATCGCATTTCACCTGAAATGTCTTTAGGAAATATGGAAACACCAAAATTGGTTGTTCCGTAATCTTTCTCTTTAATAGATTAAAACTTTTCTCAACCTCTTATGTCCAGTGAAAAGACTTGTGTCTTTTATTTACTATATCCATCATCGGTGCACTAATCCCACTAAAATTCCTGATGAACTTTCGATAGAAACTAGCCAATCTGTGAAAACTTCTCACCTCAAATATATTATTCCGTGATGGCCAATTTTTTATTACCTCCACCTTATCTAGATCCATCCTCAAATCATCTACAGAAATAACAAACCCCAAGTAAATGAGCTATGTATTCATTAATGAGGTCTTCTTCATGTTTATCAACATCTTCTCTTGTTGTAACCTCTGCATCACTATAGCCAAATGTTTTAGATTCTCTGCCACTATTTTACTGAAAATCAATATGTCATCCAGATATAAGATAACAAATTTTTCGATGAACTCCCTTAGGACTTCGTTCATCAACCTCATGAAGGTACTCAATGCATTTGTTAAGCCAAATGGCATAAAAATCCATTCATACAACCCTTCATTTGTTTTGAGTGTTGTCTTCCACTCATCACCTTATCTCATGCGGATTTGATGATAACCTCTTTTCAAATCAATCTTTGAAAAGAATTTTGCTCCACTCAAGAAATCAATTAGATCATCCATCCTTGGCAATGGAAATCTGTACCGGATGGTTATCTTTTTAATCTCCCTCGAGTTATTACACATCCTCTAGCCTCCATATTTCTTCGGACTGAGTACTTTCGGAACAGCACATGAACTCAAGCTTCCTCTGACCAATCCTTTGTCTAATAAATCCTGGACTTGTATTTTGACCTCTTCGTTCTCTTGTGGCATCAATCTATACGTGGATTTATTTGGAAAACTGGCTCCTGGTATTATATCTATATGATGAATCACACTTCTGATTGGTGGCAACGAATGAGGTAGTTCGTCCACTACTATGTCAGCGAACTCTTCCAGTAGTTCCTAAACTTCTTCTAGTAAATCATCCACCCTTGTGCTAGTCAAAACAATCTTCGGTTTCCTGACCACAATGAACTGCGGTTCCTCCTTCATATTAACCTCTGTAAGAAGTTCCTTCCCACTCATGAGAAGTACAGTGTTGCTTACTTCTAGTTTTACCTCCTTATCCTTGATTGGAAGCAACATGTGTGTCCTCCCATCCTTCTCTAAGGTGTATGTGTTCATTCTCCCATCATGAATCACATTTCTGCCATATTTCCATGGTCTACCCAGCAATAGATGAAAAACATCCATAGGAATAACATCACATAATATCTTATCATTATATCCTCCTATCTTAAATTCAACTAAACACTATTTAGCGATAGTTACCTGATGTCCTTTTTGTAGCCACGAAACTCTGTATGGGCTTGGATGATCAATCGTCTCTAGCTCTAGCTTTTCTACCATCTCTGTAGAAATGAGATTATCTGTGCTACCACTATCCACGATGACCTTGCATACCCTGTCCTTGGTTTTGCAAGCAGTCCAAAAAAGTCTAGTTCTTTAGACTGAAATCTCCACCTCCTTTTCTGGTGTCAAAAGAACTTTTCACATCATCGGTGATCTTCTGCCTTCAACGTCTTCTGCCTCAACATCCTGCCTCTGTGCTTCGGTGATGTGAGTCTCTCCTCCTTCTTTCTTTTTATTTGGACACTTGTAAGACTTGTGCCCATTCTTTCCACATATGAAGCATGTTATTACTCCACCTCTTCCTCTTCCTCTACCTCTAGTGCAAGGAAAAGTATTATTATCAGCATAATCTCCTCTCTGTTTAGTATGCTACCCTCTTTGTGAGGTTCCACATCTCTTAGTTCAAGTCTGAGGTTTCTTCCAATCCTCCTTGGGCTTCTGATATTTATCCTGGGTAATTGTTTTGCATTTGGCTGACTTCTGCCTCGGCCTCTTTGCCCCTGCTTTCGACTCATCTTATCTTCATCTTTTAGAGCCATCTGATAAGCATATTCCATCATTCAGATGGTTACCATGCTCATTTCATCCTGAATGTCATATCTTAGGCCATTCATGTATCTGGCAACCTTTTCATCATCGCTTTCCCGATGACTAGCCCTAATGTTTACTCTGTAGAATTCTTCAGTGTATTCTTTCATTGTCATCAGCTTCTGTCTCAGGTTCTGCATTCTCCTAAACAGAGTGATTTGGTAATCTCTAGGGATGAATTTCACCTTCATATTCACGATCATTCGATCCCATCTTTTGATCTTTTTCTTGCCCTTGCAGCATCTGTCAGCTTGTAGTTCATCCCACCATAATGTTGCATGTCCCTTCAATCTTGTGACAACATGCTTGACCTTTTTGTCTTCTTCGACATCTTCATATTCAAAGTATGTGTCTAGAGCTCTAATCCAGTATAGAAGCTCCTCTGCATCCAAATTTCCCTCATAAACTAGAATGTCCATTTTCTCTCTTGCACCCATTCTTGCAATAGCTCTAATCAAACATTCATTTGTTGCATCTTCAGCTGCAACTTCTTCTTCATGTTCAACCTCAATTTCACTTTCTGAATCACTAAGAACCCCAGCACTGACTGTGTGTCTCTGTGTTGTCTCCATGTATTCAAGTCTGGCACATAGATCA
>JASDQU010739477.1:51500-65141 GCA_032191745.1 Picea mariana | reverse complement strand
AATCGTATTGGATAACTCAACACCAATGAAATCATTTCATGGACCAATTGAAATCAAAACCAACAGTTTGTGTTGCTCCAGCCATTAACAAAATCACTTCGAATCCAAACGAAATCAACATGATCGTTTTCTCAAATTGATAGCACTATGTTAAACATAGACAAGCGATCCATGCTATTGGCGAATCAAATAAAAACTGGTATGTAAATTATCGCAAACGAAATCATAACAGAATTAATCGGTTGATAACAGGATCTGTGAGACTCGTCCATCGTTTGTTATTGCCAATTCGGGGTAGACAAAATCTATTGACATTCAACAAAATCATTACTTGAATCAATTTCAAAACGAACTATTAGTCGAGTTTTCTCATACGAATTCAACAGAGACAAAATCATTTTTTGAAAATCAAAACCAATAGAGTAGTATCAAATCTTCTTTCGATATCAATCTAACTCAAAATAGGCAATTGTGCTAACTCAAGACATGCATCAATCAAATCAAAACGAATCGAAACAGTTTGTGTTTGTTACAGCCGTTATGAATCAACACAAGTCCACGATTATAGCAAGTAGATCTTTCGCATAGGTCAAAGATAATTAAAATCCAATCGAGAATACTAATTCAATACAGAACATAGTCGTTTTGAGTTTATCAGGAGCAAACGAAACTAATTAAAATCATACCAAATCGACTATCAAACATAATTGATTCACAAACAAACCAAACCGAATCAAAATCGATGAGTTGCTTGTACTATACTGGGCATGACAAATCGCATAACCAAATCATATGTACATTTAATTTTAGTAAAATGAACCTACTGTATAGGATCCACAACATAACTGTTTTTGATAATCAAACTATGACAGAGTCATTTCAAATAATAAACAGACTTATCGAAACTTAGAAACCAATTCATTATATTAATCCAAGAAATTCATAAAATGAAATTGATATTGAAATTCATACCTGGATAACAGAAACGACTTGGTCATGATAGTTTGGAATTGACGAAGGCTGTCGCCGACTCGACATTCCTAAAAACGATCGAACCAGTGGTTTTCTGCTTTTTGTCATTAGCTGGAAGCCTGTCCCTTTCCCTCGACAACACTATGACTTGTTTCTCTAAAGATTTGATTTTCGACTGTAATAAGGGAACGTTGGTATAGTAGTGCTCTAGCCACACATTACATTGGTTACATGATGTCTGTTCGGGCTTCGAAACGACAGTCGAGGGTTTTTTCAGATCACCGAGGGTTTCATTAGGTAGCTTGATCCCTGGGTAGCTAGGATTGTTCTTTAGGCAAGGGGGTAAATTAGAAACAAAGTCATAGGGTGGCTCGGAGCACAGACCATGGGAATAAGGGTACTCACTAGCCAGGAAGTGCTCGATATCAGAGTCCGAGTCTTCGCTGAGGACTATGGGCTTTTGATCAGCATTTGGTTTAGGTTTATTCCGAGCAAGTCTCGATATCAATCGAGCATTCTTTTTACCTTTGCTATCGACAATAGGGTTACCCTTGACTTTCTTGCTCATAGGATTTTTTACAACCTCAACCTTGTCTGTTATGATGTCGGGTAGTTCGATATCAGGGTAGACCGAGGGTTTGGGAGAGGGTAGAAGGGAATGAAAAGGCACGGGTGGCTCGACCTTTGGTCTCACTGACCACAGACTTGTCGATTTGGACAGACTCTGAATCAACAAAGCCATTTCTAGATAGAAAAGCTTGCCAATTATCGCCGTGGAGGTTTAAATGATGAACGACGATGAGTCTAATCAAGCCATGGTGAAACAGGCTGCTGTTAGCCTTCTCGCATTTGAACCTCTTAGCCATTTTGTAAAGACTATGCTAGAAATAAAATGGCATGTTCAATGGATAACCCATGAAATTCATTAACAGTCGAAGGTGATAAAGAAAAACCAATCCATACCGACCCTCGCAGGTCAAAAATTGTTTAACCACTATCAAAAGATCGTGCCACCTAGGTTTAAGCATGGAAATAGGCATACCTTTGTCACAGGATGTGACTTTTCGTGATACGAACAGTAATGGCCATGGAACCTCATCAGCTTTAGAGTTTTTAAACCATCGCTGGCCCATGGCTGCTAATCCTGTGGCAGAGCTAATGAACTCTTCATTCAGCTCAAGCTGAATGTCACCTACTTTAGCCATACACCCATCAAAGGTAAGGGTGAATTGTTGTGCAACAAACAGATTGAAACCCTTGAACCTCTGTATAAACGTGAGCCAACCATTATCTTGTAAATCTTTACGGGCATTATCAAAGAGTAACAGAGCTTGACTACCGTTCGGCTCAATTCACACCACCGATGCCATAGAGAGGAGCACACGGTGAGCGATGTGAATGAGCCAGGGTTTGAATCACAACATACATAGGAGAAAAATTCTCACAGGCTTACCCGAAACTAGCAAGGGTGAAACAGGGATAAGGGTAAACATTAATGACATATCGTGCGAAGGTGGTGGAGCTAGTTCATACATGCATGAAAGTCATATCTACAGTACAACTGCCGGCACAAATAGCTATTCAACCCACTATTGTATAGGTTAACAATTATGCCATTCACTCGACCAATGAAATCAATGGTAAGTGGATTAATCATTTGCGCGAGCAATAGTTATACCATAGTTTTAAAATCAAACAAATGAATCGAAACCAATACCAAGTGTTGTATGAAATGATACATACCAAGGGTTTAACCATAACACCAATGCTTTTTTTATATAACCAATGTGCCAAGTGAATTGATCAAATAACATGTAAATCCAATCACCAATGCATCACAAACTCAATCACTCATGAAACGAAATTACATAATCAATCAAAGAATGTCAAATGAGTACAGATCAAAAGGTCTTGCCAACTGTATAATGATAAGTAAAATGTAAACGCAATGGGCATATCGACAAGATAATGACAATTCAATGATGATTTTAATACGACTTCGAAAACCAAGTTTTCACGCTTACAGTCGTGAAAACAAGAACGAAGGTAAGTGTGCAAATAGTGCAAAAAATAAAAGTGTCGTTTTATTTGAGAATTGCGATGAGAAATTAAGGTTTGCAAAACACTGGTGTAGGCAGCTTATAAGGATAGTAGAGAAATGTGAATTGGCTGCCAACACCTTTGAAGCCTGTAGCGGTTTCTGGACCTTTTCAGCAGTGGGGTCTTGACTTCATTGGAGAAATACACCTCAAGTGGCCAGCATAGGTGGATTTTGACTGCCACTGATTATTTTACCAAATGGATAGAGGCCATCCCCACAAGGAGTGCCTCCCACAAGGTAATTATAAATTCCCTTGAAGACATCATGTCCAGATTTGGTTGTCCAAGTAGAATCGTTATAGACAATGTTTCCTCATTCAAGGCCGAACCATTAATTAGTTTCTGCGAACAGTATGGGATTACATTAATCCATTCTACCCCCTACTAGCCTCAGGGAAATGGTTTGGCAGAATCTTCTAACAAAAGCCTCATAAGGATCATCAAAATATTGTTAGAAGACAACAAAAAGGCTTGGGATTCAAAGTTGAAATTCGCCTTATGGGCTGACCGGATCACAGCAAAAAGGTCATTGGGCATGTCTCCTTTTCAGTTGGTTTATGGGGTCGAAGTGGTTTTTCCCGCTCAGCTTGCTTTGCCTGCGGCAAATTCTTCCAGGATTTCCAAGGAGAGCCTGACGATATGGTCAGGAGAATACTGCAGCTGGTAGAAGTGCAGTAGACCAGGTAGCAACTGCTTGATAAGGCACAAGGTCATCAACAAAGAATAAAGCAAGCCTCTGACAAGAGCACTAGCAAGAAGGATTTTCAACTGGGGGATCTGGTGCTTAAGTGGGATGCCCCCAAACAAGACAAAGGAAAACATGGAAAATTTGAAGCCTTGTGGGTCGGTCCTTTCAATATTTCTAAGGTATTTTCAAGCAACACCCATAAATTGCAAAACTTGGAGGATTTTGAAAATTTTGGCGGCCCTGTCAATGGGCACTTTCTGAAGAATTTTTTTGTTTAAGCCACAATCAGCGTTTCGCCATTGTAAATACCACTCCTTGTTGTTTTGTTTTTTTTTTAGTTTTTGTTTTCAATAAGAGACTCCATAACCCAAAGCTAAAGCACTAAAATTGTGCGTTCTTGGCAGCTCGCAGGGAGCGTGCCATCCCCTATGGAGCCAAATGTTATCACATAAGGTTGTCAAGGGCCATGGGTGTGTGTCGATATACCCGACTCTGTAGTCTTGCCATGTCTCTATCCTTTTCGAAGACAAAATCTTAAGTTTCCCCCCCCTTTGGCTTGTAGATCATTCTCTGTTTTTCCCTTGTTTGTTTGTGCGCCCTGTTTCCCCTTGATGTCTTACCCGAAGGAATTCTCGGCCCCAAGCCTCTCTATTTTTCTCTAAGAATGAACACCCAACCCCTTTGTTTCAGTCGTTGTTCTTTCTATTCTCCCAGCCCACAACAAATTGTCCAGGTCCTTGTTCACGCAGGTCGCAGCCATGGACACAAAGCACAACTTTCATAATAGTCCATTTCAGGCTTGAAACACAAGCAACAGGTTGTTTAATTGTTTAGTGACAGAGATTCCAGGAACATTCCAGATCAGCGGCCCATAGGCGTCCGAAAGTCCAAAGTTACATGAATTATAGCACCATGAAAAGAGCCAAAGCCCGAAGCAAATGCAAGTCATCGATCTTAAAGTGGACAAGTTGCAGTTGATCCTAGTGTTCAGGGAAATTGCTTCGGGAGTTTTTGAAGTGGGAAGTGTGTAAAAATGCCAAAGAGTCGAAGCTCGAACTCCCGAAGAGTCGAAGCCCGAACTCCCGAAGGAATCGTGGAACATTGATCTCAAAAATAGCAAGGAGCCATTGATCCTAGCGGCAGTGCCTCCCGAAGGCCCGAAGCGTCGAAGTGCCAAAGTAGCCAAAGTCCTAAAGTGGCCGAAGTCCCAAAGCGGCCAAAGTCCCGAAGAGTCGAAGTACGTGGCACTCTCATTAGGCATGACACGTGGCACTCTTTCCAGGTCATCCTGTCGTGGCCATGTCACCCTCCTTAACATGACACATCAGCAGACAGAACATCATATGATGTCAGTCTACCACATCATTTGAACCAACCATCAGTGGGGACACACGAAAAAAATCCACGAACTTCGAGGGAAAGACCCAGGTTTGAGATTTGATTTTCCCGGAGTCCGGAGACCTGAAAGCATCTCAACTGTCGATCCCAGGAGGGCCACGTGTCATTATATCCAGGGCTCTGGATAAAAGCAGTTGAAGGAAGAGAAGGTTTGAGATTTGTTTTTCCCGGAGTCTGGAGACCTGAAACAAATCTTGATCATTGATTTGGAGGAGGTAGATCTGATCCGTTGATGTGATCTTGTTCGGTGTCAAAAGTAGCGCCATCCCCTCCCAAGGCACAGTTTGGTAGATCCTAAAGTTGGCGAGTAGTTAAGCTTGGCAGTGGCGCTAAATCTAGCAGGTGCAGCCAGATCTCAGATCAGGACTAGATCTACGGCCATAGTTCATTGCGGGGATGCAACATGCTTAGGCAATAATTTTCGTGAGCAGTCCTGCAATTGAAACCATGGTAAGGAAAAAGTAATACGCGGTGAAAGGTGGTGAATTGTGGGCTCAAAAGCGGTGTAATTCCAAACCGCTTTTGACAGCCCTGCAATCATGCGCTCATATAGCGTTCTATCCAAGAGCAGCATGTGGTCGCCCCTTGAGCTTTAAGTCTCGTTGCGATCCCGAGAGGAGGAAGTTAATGAAAATGGAGCTAGTGGTTGAAACCTTGACTCATTCCATAAATAGAAGGCATGGAAGACCCAACCGTGGGAACTGAACCGTCAGCCCATGGTATTCTTGTGGGCAGATTTTCCTGCAAAACCCATGATGATCTGAGCTTGCATCTGATAGAGGGGTGCACGTTCAGTCTGACAGAAGAACTCGTCGACGCAAATCTTTAATTGTGGTGACCAGGTCACACTCTTGGTGGTGGCAAATTGTTTTGAGTATAAATAGATAGTTTTAATATTTTTTTAAGGTCGTCAACTGGTTGAGCAGAGCTCCCTATTTTGTAATGTTTTGATGCCAGAATTTTTCTCTGGTTATGTATTGGATTTGAGACTTTCAGATTAATATAAGTCAATGTTACCCATGATTTTGGTCATCATGATGATGTATGGATGATGGTGTACTCAGGCTCTTCATAAGAACTTTCTCCTGAGAAAAGTTACTTTTTTCTCTTTCCAGAAATATCATTTTTGAAGGAGGTTCGCAGGCTGCTAGTATATTTGCCTGCGAGAATACATGATTCTAATAGGCTTCCTTAAGCCAGGGTGCGAGAAGTTCGCAATGTGTTGAACTGCTAGGGTGCGAACTCTTTCTTAAGCAAGGAAAAAGATGAATTCTCGATGCTTCTAGAAGGGAATCTTCTAGAAGGATGAAATGGCATTCGAATGGTTTATCCTAGTACTGGATTCCCTGATATTTTGGGATCATTCTTATCCAAGTAACTAATTCATTCTCTCCTATATATTGAGGGAATTCTCATGGAAAAGGTTAAGCAAGGTTAAGCAAGATTCGAGAATTAGTGAAAGAATTGTGTGAAGGATTGAAGCTACAATAGCTTGGAAACTCCAGCAAGGATATCATAAAGGTTTTGATCTTCTTCATGCAAGTGAGCAAGTGTGTGTGTCAGAGTCAAGGGCCATCGAAAGGAAGTTTGCGACATCAAGGCTCAGGTTGTAATCTTTACTTTCCATTAATATGATATAGTAATATGTCCCTTTCCCATAAAGCTGTTTCCACTTTATTGTATAATTCCTTGATCATATACATAGATTGACTGTTGAATAGATTGTGCTTTCTTCACTTTGGTTGGTTTGTGTTGTCTTGGTCTTGGCTGCACGAGAGCACTGGAGCGAAGCAGGAACAACAAATACCATAGGAAGCGATTATAAGGTATGTAACTTGTTCTTGCTTCCTAGTTCATTCAATAGTCAAAATCTAGGGAAAGAGTATTATTCTATCTTGCTTTGTTCTAGATCCAGGTGGATCTAGGGAGATCGGTTTGTGTCCCCACTTACAGATTTATCCAATAACAGTCAAACTGTCACACACCCACTCCGACAACTAAAAATTTTCACTCTTCCTCAAGGGAGAGAATCCCGAATTCCTACGGGGGACCTAGCGCAATATAGCTCTTCCCTTATCCACATCCATGTGATCGTTGGTTATGACCACAGGCCAAGCCAGGAGGCGCCTTTCATGTTTCGTGACTCAACGATGCAAGAGAGTCAAGTCCTCCGACTCTTCAAACCTCGAAACCTGAAATCTTACCTTCGATGAGATTGACGGTTGCGACTCTCCCCCTGATCCGATGGTCCTGGCCGTATCGGGATTTCGGTAACCAGGAGTTCGAAATGCAGTGACCTAAACCACTGACTCTTAAAACCCCGAAACTTGATACGCGAGTTCTTGCATGAGATCCAACGATCCTCGATGATTTGGATCCAACGATCTAGATCTTTTCAGAACTCCTCCTTTCTACCGCATGACCTTGTCCTATGACCTAGGGCCCATCCACCGAGCGCATCGGGGTTTCGTATACTGGGATTTCATGACTTGCGAAGACGAGGGGTCTTGCCCTTGGGTTTCCTGGGTGCCGAAATGCCGAAGCCTATTTACGCTAAACCAATTTGGGGTTTCGTATACTGGGATTTCGCGATGTGCGAAGACGAGGGGTCTTGCCCTTTGGGTTTCCCGAGTGCCAAAACGTCGAACCCTATTTATGCTAAACCAATTCGGGGTTTCGTATACCGGGATTTAGTGATGTGCGAAGACGAGGGGTCTTACCCTTTGGTTTCCCGGGTGCCAAAACGCCGAAACCTATTCACGCTAATCCGAATTCAGGGTTTCGTATTTCGGGATTTCGCGACTTGTGAAAATGAGGGGTCTTACCCTTTGACCACTCCAAGTCACGAGTCAGTGAAATGCTACCCAACTGCCACATGTCTTGTGCCGATGGACGGTTCCGAATACTTTGGGATTTTTAGGACATTGTCAAGTCCACTCTCCTGCTTATGCAAAGGTTGAGATCGACAGTCAATAGAGCTCAGACATATCCTTGGATCTACAGTCCTGGATCCCATCGCTATTTGTGAAGGGTAAAGAGGTTGAGGTGTTAACGCCTACACTCCTCCTCTAGATCCATCGGTCTTGACAGATCTAGGTTATTTCCAAAAGGATTCCGACCGTTCGCCAGAACACGATGCCTTGAGATTTAGTCTCCTACTTCTAGGTCAATGGAAGCCAAGGATGAAGGTTACTCCCCTTCTCCTCTGTTCAAAACTCCCTGTATTTCCAAAGTTCCTCTGGTTTTTCTTCCGCGATCCCTGTCGCGTGCATTCTCCTCCCCCCCCCCCTTCCACACTTCCTTTATTGCCTTTCTTTTATGCAAGATTGCGTGTGGCACGAATTTCCCCATCCATGGTCAGGTCTGAGGGATTCTACGGATGGGCGGTTTGCCCCAATCCCCTCATTAACTCTTGAGGAGCCTCCCCACCTACCATCCTAGTGGATAATTCAGTCTAGGGTCAGAGAGTTTCTTTGGTATTTGAGCAAGTAAAAACCAGTACGATATTGGTTCGGTGGAAGTTAACGCAGCCATTCCAGGTCCCTTCCACCACCTCTCATTAGCCATCGTGGTCTCTTTTAGCACATCCCCCTCCCAACAATCATGCAACACATATTCGTAAGATAATTTACATTCATCGACCTTTTATACAAAGGCCTGTCAAATTAAACATTCACATATTTGAGTTTGCCATAGTTCTTGGCCAATATAGTTATTTTTACAGACTGGGGGAAACAGGGTGTTACAATTCCCTCCCCGTTAAAGGAACATCATCCTCGATGTTCTATCTACCAATATGACGTGTATGTACAGAAGTAAACAAAATCAGATATGCCTGTTTCATGGCATATTCCATTTCCCGTGTAGCCTCATCTGGGCCAAAATGTTTCCATTACACCTTAACCTGTGAAATGGTTCAGTTCCTGAGTGGGGTTTCATTTCTGTCTAGTATGTGTTGAGGTTTTGGTAGGAATTCTCCCTCCGGTTCCACCTGGATCATAGACCAATCAATTATATGATTATAATCATGTATATATTTCTTCAATAATGAAACATGGAAAACATTATGTGCTTTTACTGTGGGAGGAAGTGCTAGCCTATAGGCTACAGGTCCCACTCTATATAGAACTGCAAAGGGTCCACAATACCGAGGTTCCAACTTGGCACAAGCTCCCATCCTCAGGGAACTCTTCTTGGGCCTAACTCTGAGATATACGTGGTCTCCCGTCTTGAATTCTCTTGGAGTTCTCTTTTAGTCGGTGTAACTTTTCTGTCTGTTCTAAGCGACCTTTAGATTTTGTTTTATCTGGATCACTTGTTGTTCCATTTCTTTCAACATGTCAGGTCCGATAGTAATTCTGTTTATGGGATTACTCCAACTGACTGGAGTGTTGCATGGCCTACCGTAGAGGACTTCAAAAGGACTCATCTTCAGGGATTCTTGGTAGCCATTGTTATAGGAAAATTCCACCAGTGGCAGGTAATCTTCCCACTTCTTGGGTTAATGCATTACATGCATCCTTAGCATTTCTTCTAATATTTGGTTCAGTCTTTCCATCTGTCCATCGGTTTGAGGATGATAGGTTGTGCTAAATAGTAATTTGGTCTCCAGACCAACCATCAAGGATTTCCAAAAGTTGGAAGTAAATTTCGTGTCCCTGTCAGACATGATCTCCTTAGGCATACCATGTAGTATGAATATCTCTTTCATGAATATGTTGGCGATGTCTATTGCCTTGCAAGTCGACTTGACGGAAATAAAATGAGCGGACTTGCTCAATTTATCCACCACTACCATGATGGTGTCATTATGTTTGGTCGAGGTTGGTAATCCGGTGATGAAATCCATGGAGATGGTTTCCCATTTCCATTCCGGGATTGGTAGAGGTTGTAATAATCCTGCTGGGTGTCAGTGTTCTGCTTTAACCTATTGGAATTCTATGCATTTGGCTAAGTACTTAGCCATGTCTTTCTTCAATCCAGGCCAATAGAATTGTTTCCTAGTGGCCGTGATCATCTTCTGGCATCCTGGATGACTAGTATACGGTCTTTTATGTATTTCATCCATTATGAACCTCTTCAAGTCATCACAATATGGAATATACAATCTGTTTTTGTAAGTTAGTAGACCTCCATCTATAATCTGGTAGCCTTCATACTTTATCCCTGTGGGTTCTTGCTCCAGGTACGAGGTCACGGTCTGGAAGAATGTGTCTGTTTCTTGTGCATTCCTGACTCTTTCCTTGACATTCGTCTCACAGGTGCTCACCGCTGCCAGGTGAATTGTTTTCATACTTCTGCTAAGGGCATCGACCACCTTATTTTCCTTTCCTTTAATATGTTTGATTTCAAAATCAAACTCTCTAAGGAGGGCCATCCACCTAGCTTGTCTGGCATTGAGCTTTGGTTGGTCAAACATATATCACAATCCACAGTGGTCTGTCATAAGTACAAATTTCCTTCCCAGGAGGTAATGCCTCTACATTTTTAAGGCATGTACTATGGCGGCCAGCTCTAGATCATGGGTCACATAGTTGACTTCGTGCTCATTCAATTTTTGGGATTCATAGCAGACTACACTTCCTCCTTGCATAAGGACTCCTCCAAGCCCTTCCTTGCAGGCATCTGTGCACACGAGGAAGTCAGCTTCAGGATCGGCAATCTTCAACACAGGTGCGTGGGTCAGTAGATGTTTTAGGGATTGAAATCTTTCTTCACATTCTTGTGTCCACATGAATTTAGCTTCCTTCTTCTGGAGGGTAGTGATTGGACAACCAATCTTGGAGAATCCTTTTATAAATCTCCTATAGTATCCTGCTAAGCCCATAAAGGATCTGATATCTGAAACGTCCTTTGGGGTAGGCCATTCCATGATAGACCTGATCTTGTCAGGGTCTACTGCTACTCATTCTTCAGATATGACATGGCCCAAGTAATGTATTTGCTTTTGGAAAAAGTCGCAATTTCTAAATTTGGCATAGAGCTGATGTTCTCTTAGCACTTGAAGCACAAGCCTAAGATTTTCCTCATGTTCCTCTCTATTCTTGGAGTAAATTAATATATCATCAATAAAAACTAGTACAAATTTGTCTAGGAATTTGCTGAGCACATTGTTCATCAAGCACATAAAAGTGGCAGGGGCATTGGTTAATCCAAATCGTACTACCACAAACTCATAGTGACCATATCTCGTCCTGAAGGCATTTTTGTGGATGTCTTCACCCTTGATTCGGACTTGATGGTATCCAGATCTCAAGTCAATCTTTAAGAAGATGGAAGCACCTCCCAATTGATCGAACAGGTCATCGATCCTAGGTAAGGGGTACTTGTTATTTATGGTTACCTTATTGAGTTGTCTATAATCTACGCATAGTCGGAGGGTACCATCTTTCTTTTTCACAAACAAGACTGGTGCTCCCCATGGAGACACGCTGGGTCAGATATAGTCTTTGTCCATCATTTCTTTTAGTTGTAATTTAAGCTCAACTAGCTCGGGTGTGCTCATCCTGTAGGGTGTCCTAGACACTGACACCACTCCTGGTGCAAGTTCTATCGAGAAGTCAATGTCCCTTCTGAGAGGTAGACCCAATACCTCTTCCGGAAATACATCTCTATATTCTCTTAGTGTGGGGTGGTCTTCGAAGATTGGTTTGTCATCTTTAATTGATTCCAACACTTGTATCGCTTATAGTGGACATCCCTTTCTGCAATACTTTCTCATTTGAAGAGATGATATTCATCTCACTGAGATAGGTTTTTGGATCCCTTGAAGGGTTATCCTTCTTCCTTCTTCACTTACACATTCTAAGGTTTTATGGTAACAGTCTAGTTTGTCTTTATATGTGGCTAGCCAGTCCATACCAATCAACAGGTCATACGATCCTAGGGGTAATATGTTAAGGGTTGCTTGGGTGGGGAGTTCACCCATAGTGAATTGGCAAGCTGGTATGACCTCCGCTACCTTTATTTTGGTGCCAGTGGCTAACTGTACCAACCATGGCTTGGCGTGCTTATGTGGCTGTAATTTACACTTATCAACAGTCTTAGGGGATATATAACTCAAATTTGAACTAGGGTCAATTAGAATAGACACTAGATGGTTGGTGATCATACCTTCTATCTCCACCACTGAAGCTTGATGGTCATCTTGTTTATTATACAAGGCTGTATAAATTTGCGACACACTCCTGGCCACATCATTGACGGTGGTAGCTTCTTGGACATTGTAAATCCTTCAACTGTTCTATTGTTGGTGCGGGTAGTCCCTCAGTAGATGTTCTTCTCCACAACCCTAACATTTCAAGGGTTCTCTCTTTAGGTTATCAATCTTTCCTGGGGCAGATCCAGAAGGTTTATTTCCACCTTGGGAGGGGAAATTCTGTTGGTGTACACTTTGGGCTGGGAATCTCATCCTTGAGTCCTTTTTATAGTTTTTGAATCTTGGGGATTTAAACCCCTTTTTCTGGAATCCCGAACTATTCTTCTGCTTCCAGCCTTCGTGAGGTTCCGTCTGCTACCTATTATCGCACGATTTGTAGGAAGGGTTTAGGCAGCTTGAGTCAAGGCTTAAAACTGGCGTAACAGAAGCTTCCCCACCCACTGTCACCTCGATGGGGAGCTCTTTCTATTTAGGATGGCTAGTCCAAGGGAGACGTCCCTAAGCAATATGGCTTTCTGGAGGGCTAAGGTTTAAAGGATCAAGGTAAGAGGTTCCCTTTCACAGATTACTGCCAAGAAGGAGATAGTCAAGGAGAAGATCTTCCACTGGATGGCACTTGTTTGCGAGACAAGACAATGAAACTAAAGAATGTGCTGCAGTGGTTAGTACTTCAGGATATTAATGACTATCTTATCATATATATGAGCAAATGATTAAGTGCTATTATTGACGAAGTCAATGATGGCTAAACAAAGGCAAAGATTTATATCACTTCTTCAACATAGCATAAGAGATAATAAGCATTCAATGTTCATAATCAAGCCTTGTATTATATGTCTATGCAATAAATATCTCAAAATAGCTCACACATATAAAGTAGATGCGTCACAATATATTGTTGCTGCAATGATGATGACGTCAGCCTTAAATTTAGGTCAAAATTAAAACAATTGAGTGGAACGTTTTAGCAAATCAGCTTACATATGCAATTAATAACTCAATGTCTATCAAGATAGATGACAAATGTCACAATGTCGCAAGCATAAGCAAGAGATCAAAACTTATGTGACGTCACCTATATAAATCTTGTTGCAGTTTAGGGTTAGCTAGCTAAGGAGTGACGTTTTGACAAATTCAACCAGCAAAAAAGCAATAAAACTCCACGGCTATGATAAGATGACTAGGCCGCACCTTTCTATCCAAACAAAAGTTAAAATCAGCAAGACGTCATCTTATTAGGGTTAGCAAAGAAAAGGCTAGGGTTAGACGCTAGGTTAGTTAGGGTTTCAAATTGAAAATAGTTTGAAAGAGAGTTTAAGGCATA
>JASDQU010739477.1:27418-50738 GCA_032191745.1 Picea mariana | reverse complement strand
GCATTTATTTTTCCATGGATGGATCAGTTATCTACCTACCTCTTCTTCTCGACATTTCTCTCTCTTCTGGTGGATCAGGTGTTTGTCTGTACCTTCTCCTTGGTGGCATGGTGAATTCTCCTTTTTCCTGCTACAAAAATCAAAGAACCCCTCTTGGCTCTTATACCAAACCTAACGCAGCCCTCCTCAACCCATGGGTCAGAAGGTTACATACACAGGATCTTTCCCCTTACACTGGCCCGAAGAGCTTTCAGAATTGACTCTTTTATTTCCCTTTTGTAAAATCTGCACCCACAATCAACTTCAAGAATTTCCCCCCCTTGTACTTCAGGAGATCGAGCTTCACACTTTCGCAAATCCGTTAGTCAAAAGCCTTGTCTCCAATCTTGGAAACCCGAAAATAGTCGATGTTGACCCTTCCTTTTTTTCTTTTGGACTTTTCCTTATTGCGATTTCAGCGGTCGTGGTGTCAAGCAACTTGTTCCCGCAATTCCCAAAATCCAATTTTCTGAAATTCTGATACGCTCACAAGGTTGAATATTCAACGCCCCTTCACTTCTATCGGGACTTCAGACTTCACGATATCGTGAATCCTAATGCAAGGGACTTGGATCTTTACCCCACGAAAACCCGATATATTCAATGGAGTTTGAATCCATGTCGATAGTGCGCCACCTATCTACCTCATTGACTCCTCTGGCCCCACACCATTCTCATAGCCTTTAGGACTTCGCAATTCGGGATATCATGATTCCCATTGCAAATTTTACGGGACTTCCACCTACAAAATCCTGAATGAGGAATCCTCTTGCAAATCCAATGGCCCTTGTGGCTTGGATCTATGGTCCTACTCCTCCTGATATTAGAACCTTTAGGGATACTTGTGATAACTCCCCTTCTCTTCTGTGAGATTTGATGGCTCACGGGATTTCACGGATTCTCCACAGAGAATTTCGATCGTCCATCTCTTTCCTTGAGAACTGTTCCTCCTGCGGTCCAATGTCGCTACACCTTCCTTCAACTCTCAAGGTACTTCGCCTCTTTCCTTCCTTCGACGACTTTGAAGGCTTCAACTCCCTCTGAAATTTCCCATGACTTCAATACTTCCAGAAAACTCTTGCTCACACTTTTTGCAACAACCTTCAAACACTTCCAAGTGTTGAAATCCTTCGACTCTGCGCACACCTGCAACAACAGTCTCTCAATACTTTGCTCAGGTTTGCAACTCTGAGACTTTACTCGGCCCGTGCACTCCTTACACAACTCCTATGACTGACTGTACTTATGAGTGAATGAGAACAAAAGCTACTCTATCTGAGCTTTCATAGGCAAACCTCTGAACCCTTGTCGATGCACTCCTTGCAGACAATTCAACTGCACTCCTTGCATGAACTCTTGCTCAGATAGAGAAACAATTGAAACTCATTCCTTTTCCCTTTCCTCTCAGATTTAAACATTCAACAAGAAATCATTCATACATAGCATAAAAGCAAATTTACAGCAAAAAGAGTAAAATAACCATGAGCATAGCATTTAATACACATACACAGAGAACAAGCATAACGCCATGAATTTGAATCAAAGATTTCTCTATTAATTCAAATCCTTGTACATGGATGTCTTCACACAGCTCTTTGCTTCTCCTCTATGCTCTCCACTACTCTTCATAATAATGTTACAATACACAAATGAGGGTGTCTATATTATGTTTCCCTCTCTAAATTTAAAACTGTCTAATCTAGAATTTAATTCTATCTACTTGCATTAACTACCATAAATGCCTTTTATCTACTAAGGACGAGACCAAATAGCTCAAGGTCCGTTTACATTTTACAAGGGTGCTCCTTCATAATGGCTTCATTAATATGTTAAGATATTTTCAAAATTTGTGCTGGCGCTTGTCCATCCATATTTGGACTCCATGCTAGCTCGCATGAGATGCTCCTGCATCAAACAACATCCATCATGAACGAGGTAGCCGAGGGTTACACTTTCAATTGGGCCAAAATGTTATCAAATAATTTGGCCAAGGAAATTGTTGATTATAATACATCGAAATAAAAAGGGAAACCTGCTCCTTTTTACATCTAAGTGAGTGTAGAAAGGTTAAGAGATTGTGATTATGTTGTTTCCATAAGTAAAAGTGGCACAAATGTAAATCTAATATTGTAAAATGATAAAACATTAATGGTGAAGTAAATTTGTAATTTCAATTAAGTTTGTTAATCATTTGAATGTGACAATTAGATGGTCACACAGTAATTTCTTAATCGTGTTAAGTAAATGTTAAAAAGTAAACATGTTAAATACATAGAAAAAGGATTCGTAGAAAGTTTTTAAGACTCATTTACATTCTTAAAAAATATCTAGTATTTTATACTTCAAAACTTTAAAAAAAATTAATAAAACATATTTGAATTAATATCTAACTTTTTTTCCCAAAGGGGTTGGATCCAATGGTGGAAAGCGAGGAGTTTTTCACTCTTGGGGAAGGTTCATTTCTCATGAGGGATTTACCTAGAGCCATGGGGACACCTTGAGGTTGTGGTCGAACGTGTGGTTGCACCCAAAGATATTATATTAAATGGTATTGTGACCCATGCACACATAGGTGGATCAAATGATGCAGGAGCATCTCAATCGAGCCAGCATGGAGGAAAAATACAGCTGGAAAAGTGCCCAACACAAATTTTGAAAATGGCTTGAAACATTAATGAAGTCATCAAGTGGAGGCACACTTGTAAAATGTAAATAGAACTTGAGTGATCCTCTCTCATCCTTAGTAGGTAGAAGGCATTTATGATAGTTAATGCAAGTAGATATAAATTAGTGTGTTGATTAGACAGTTTAGAAGAAAAGAGGGAAATGGGATATAGACACCCTCATTGTGTATTGTAAAGGGAGGAGAGAAGAATGAGATTATGCCAATTGAGGGCATAGAGCATAGAAGAGAAGAAGCAGAGAGATGTGTAGAAGAATTTCATGTACAGAAGTTCTAGATTAATACAAGAAGGCTTTGATTTAGACTCATGGTGTTCAATTATTCTCTGTGTATGCATTTTTGAACGTTATGCTCATGAATTTTTTACTCTTTCTGTCATGCAATTTCTTTTATGTTATGTATGAATGATTTCTTGTTGAATGTTTGAAATCTGAGAGGAAAGGGTAAAGGAATGAGTTTCAATTGTTTCTCTATCTGAGCAAGAGTTCCTGCAAGGAGTGCAGTTGAATTGTCCACAAGGAGTGCGTTGACAAAGGGTTTGGAGGTTTGTCTCTGAAAGCTCAGACAAAAATAGATTTTGTTCTCATTTCCTCAGAAGTGCAACTAGTCACAAGAGCCATACAAGGTGTGCATAGGCCGAGTAGAGTTTCAGGTTTTGTAGCCTGAATGAAGTATTGAGAAACTACTGCTACAGTGAGTGCATAGAGTCGACGGATTTCAATTCCTTGGAGTAATTAAGGAATTTTCTACAAGGAGTGCGTGGAGGAGTCTTCTTCAAGACTTGAAGTTAGAAAAATATCAGGAAGGATAAAGCCTTCAAAGTCGTCGAAGGAAGCATAGGAAATTTGTGCATTAGAACAGAGGGAAGGCATCGCAAGTTTGTGTCATTGATAGTTAAGTGTTGTGGGAAAACCACTTGGTAAAAGGTTTCAGAAGTCCTTGTGAAGGAAAGAGAAGGACGGTCGAAATCCTCTGTGGAGAATTTGCGAAGTCCCATGAGCTGTCAGATCTCACAGAGGAGAAGGGGAGTTACGGTGAGTGATTTTGAGGGGTTCAAGCTTAGAAGGAGTAGAGCCATAGATTCAAGCCATGGGAGCTATTGGATTTACCCGTGGATTTCTATTTCAGGGTTTCATAGATTGAAGTCCCGTAATATTTGCAACAAGACTTGCGAAATCATGAAGCGCGAACTCACGAGGGAGAAAGGATTGTGTGGGCCACAGAAGGAACAAAAGTGGAGGGGTGGCACACTCTTGACAAGGAATTCAATTTTGTTGACCATTTCGAGGTTTTGTAGGGTGGAGTCCCAAAATCTTCGCATCAGGATTCATGAAATCATGAAGTTCAAAATCCTGATGGAATGAAGGGATGTTATAAGTTCAACCTTGCAAGCACATCGAAGTTTCAGTAGTTCAGGTTTAGGGAATCGAGGGGATGAGTTGCTTGACATTGCAACTCCTGAAATCAGGATAAGGAGAAAGGCAATATAGAGAGACAAAAGGCCAAGCATCATAACTTCAGGTTTCAAGGGTCTGAGAGACAAGACACTTGACCACAGGATTCATGGAATCGCAAAATCTGATCTCCCGAAGCACAAAGGGAGATTCCATGAGGTTTGGTTGTGGGTGCAGATTTCTCGAAAGGGAAATAGAAGAGTCAATTGCTAAGAAGCTCTTCAGGCCAGTGGAAGAGGAAAGGTCCTGTGTGAGTGGACTTCTGACCTATGGGTTGGTAGGTTGACGTACATCATTTGGTATTAGAGCACAAAAATGTTCTTTTCTTTCTGTAGCAGGTAAAAGGAGAATTCACCATGCCGTTGAGAAGAAGCGACAGGCAAACACCTGATCCACCAGAGGATAGGGAAATGCCAAGAAGAAGGGGTAGGTAGATTCCTGATCCATCCATGGAGAGAGAAATGCATGACTTACATGCCAGACTTGTAGACATGGAGATAGCACAGAGGCGCACAATCGGTGTTGGGGATATTAGTGATTCCGAAAGTGAAATTGAGGCTGAAAATGAAGGGGAAGAAGTTGTAGATGAAGATGCAACAAATGAACGTTTGATTAGGGCTATTGCAAGAATGGGTGCAAGAGCAAAAATGGACATTACAGTTTATGAGGGAAATCTGGATGCAGAGGAGATTCTAGACTGGATTAGAGATCTGGACACATATTTTGACTATGAATATGTCGAAGAGGACAAGAAGGTCAAACATGATGTCAAGAGATTAAAACGACATGCAACATTGTGGTGGGATGAGCTGCAAGATAACAGATGTTGCAAAGGAAAGTAAAAGATCAAGATTTGGGACAGAATGATCATGAAGATGAAGGAGAAATTCATCCCCAAAGATTATCAAATTACTCTGTTTCGAAGAATGAAAAACTTGAGACATAAGCTGATGATAGTGAAAGAATACACTAAAGAATTCTATAGGCTAAACATCATAGCAGGTCATCGAGAAAGCGATGATGAAAAAGTTTCTAGGTACATGAATGGTATGAGATATGACATTCAGGATGAGATGAGCATGATAACCATCCAAATGGTGGAAGATTCTTATCAGATGGCTCTAAAAGCAGAAGAGAAGATGAGCCAAAAGCAGGGTCAAAGAAGCCGAGGTAGAAGTCAGCCCAAATGCAAATGAGTTGCCCAGGATAAAAATCAGAAACCCAAGGTGGACTGGAAGAAACCTCAGACTCGAACTGAGAGAGGTGGAAGATCATAGCGAGGGAAATATGTTGAACAGAGAGGTCAACATACCGAACAGAGAGGAGATTATGTTGATAATAATATTTTTCCTTGTACCAGAGGTAGAGGAAGAGGAAGAGGTGAAGTAATAACATGCTTCACATGTGGAAAGAATGGGCACAAGTATTATGAGTGTCCATACAGAAAGAAAGAAGGAGGTGAGACTCACATCGCTGAAGAACAGAGGCAAGATATTGAGGCAGAATATGCTGAAGGCGAAAGATCACTTATGATGTGAAAAGTTATTTTGACACCAGAGAAGGAGGTGGAGAGTTCAGTCCAAAGAAACAGACTTTTCTGGACTGCTTGCAAAACCAAGGACAGGGTATGCAAGGTCATTTTAGATAGTGGTAGCATAGATAATCTCGTTTCAATGAAGATGGTAGAAAAGCTGGAGCTAGAGACGATTGATCGTCCAAGCCCATAAAGAGTTTCGTGGCTACAAAAATGACATCAGGTAATTGTCACTAAACAGTGTTTAGTTGAATTTAAGATAGGGGGATATAATGATAAGATACTTTGTGATGTCATTGCCATGGATGTTTGTCATCTATTTCTAGGTAGACCATGGAAATATGACAGGAATGTGATTCATGATGGGAGAATGAACACATACACCCTAGAGAAGAATGGGAGGACTCACATGTTGCTTCCAATCAAGAATAAGGAGGTGAAACCTGAAGTAAGCAACACTGTACTTCTCATGAGTGGGAAGGAAATTCTTACAGAGGTCAAGAAGAAGGAGGAACCACAATTCATTGTGGTCAGGAAACCGAAGATTGTTTTGACTAGCACAAGAGTGGATGATTTACCAGAAAAGGTTCAAGAACTACTGGAAGAGTTCATTGACATAGTAGTGGACAAACTGCCTCGTTTGTTGCCACCGATTAGAAGTGTGAGTAATCATACTGATATCATACCAGGAGCTAGTTTACCAAACAAAGACACATATAGATTTATGCCACAAGATAATGAAGAGGTCAAAAGAAAATTCCAGGATTTGTTGGACAAAGGGTTGGTCAGATAAAGCTTGAGTCTGTGTGTTTTTCCAACAATACTTAGTCTCAAGAAAGATAGAGGATGGAGAATGTGTACTGACTTGAGGGCGATTAAAAAGATAACCATCAGGTACAGATTCCCATTGCCAAGGATGGATGATCTGATGGATTTCTTGAGTGGAGCAATTTTTTTTTCGAAGATTGATTTTAAAAGTGGTTATCACCAAATTCACATGAGAGAAGGTGATGAATGGAAGACAGCATTCAAAACCAACAAAGGGTTGTATGAATGGCTTGTTATGTCATTTTTCTTAACAAATGTGCCAAGCACTTTCATGAGGTTGATGAACAAAGTCCTAAGGGAGTTCATCGGAAAATTTGTTATGGTATATCTGGATGACATACTTATTTTCACTAAAATAGTGGCAGAGCATCTGAAACATTTGGCTACAGTGATGCAGAGGCTATAGCAGGAGAAGTTGTTGATAAACATGAAGAAATCCTCATTCATGAAGACAAAGATCATTTATTTGGGGTTTGTTATTTCTGCAGATAAGTTGAGGATGGATCTAGATAAAGTGGAGGTGATCAAGAATTGGTCATCACCGAAGAATATCTTTGAAGTTCGAAGTTTTCATGGATTAGCTAGTTTTTATCAAAAATTCATCAGGAATTTCAATGGGATTAGTGCATCAATAATGGACACAATGAAGA
This sequence comes from Picea mariana, assembly GCA_032191745.1. Classification (NCBI taxonomy): domain Eukaryota; kingdom Viridiplantae; phylum Streptophyta; class Pinopsida; order Pinales; family Pinaceae; genus Picea; species Picea mariana. Next base: position 43,550 of record JASDQU010739477.1, on the reverse strand, counting down.
AGAGACATAAATCTTTTCACTGGACAAAAGAAGTTAAGAATAGCTTTAATTTGTTGAAGAGGAAGATCATGAAACAACCAATTTTGGTGTTGCCTGATTTCCAAAAGATATTTCAAGTGAAATGCGATGCAAGTGGATTTGCAATAGGGGTAGTCTTGAGTCAAGATGACAGGCCGATAGCATACTTCAGTGAGAAGATGAATGAAGCCAAAGTAAAATATTCCACTTATGATAAGGAGTTCTATGTTATTATACATGCATTGAAGAAATGGAGACATTACTTAATTCCTAAAGAGTTTGTCTTATACAGTGACAATCATGCACTGTAATTTGTGACTCAACAGGAAAAGTTGAATCAAAGACATGTGAAATGGGTTGAATACATGTAGAACTTTACTTTTGTAACTAAGCATATTTCTGGAACTGCTAACAAAGTTGTTGATGCTTTGAGCAGGAAATGTTTTCTATTGCAGGAGTTCAATGTCAAAACGTTGGGTTTTGATGATCTGAGGGACATGTACAGAGATGACCCAGATTTTAAAGAGGTGTATGAAGAAGCTGAGAATCCAATTCTCAGAGACAGAAGCCAATGGGAATAATACATGATTCAGGAAGGATTATTGTTTAAAGGTAATCAGCTTTGTATTCCAAAATGCTCCATGAGAGAGAATTTGTCGAAGGAGAAACACAATCGAGGATTGGTTGGGCACTTTGGTCTCGACAAGACATTCGTAAAGTTGAATGAGTCATATTTTTGGCCAGGAATGCGAGAAAACATCAAAAGGTTTGTGGACAGATGCAGAATTTTCCAGCATTCAAAAGGAAGGAGACAAAATGCAGGGTTTTATCAACCGTTTCCCATACCTGAGAAACCATGGGATGCAATCAGCATGGATTTCATATTGGGGTTGCCAAGAACACAAAGAGGGTTTGAATCTATCGTTGTGGTGGTGGATAGATTTTCCAAGATGGCACACTTCATTCCATGTCAGAAAAATAGTGATGCAATTCACATTGCAAATCTATTTTTCAAAGAAGTCATTCGACTTCACGGCTTACCAAGGAGCATAGTTTCGAATCAAGACACTAAGTTCGTAGGACACTTTTGGAGGAAATTATGGAAGAATATAGGAACTAACTTATAATTTAGTTTGACTTATCATCCTCAAATGGATGGATAGAAAGAAGTGGTGAACAGAAGTCTGGGAGACTTGCTGAGAAGCCTGGTAACAGAACGCCACAACTAGTGGGACAACATATTACCACAAGCAGAATTTTTTTATAATGACTCAGTTAACAGAATCATGGGGAGGAGTCCATTTTAGATTGTCTATGGGATGCATCCGAGAGGAATTTTAGAGCTGAGAGATTCAGAACAGATTGCAACTAGGAGCACTAGTGTAGAAGATTTTGCAGAGGCGATGAAGAAACTCCACAACCAGGTGAAGGAACGATTATAGAGTTCGAGCCAGGAATATAAGCGCAGAGTAGGTTAACACAGGAGAAAAATTCAATTTGAGGTTGGTGATTTGATTCTGGCACATTTGAGGAAGGAAAGGTTCTCGAAGGGGACATATAACAAATTGAAGATGAAAAAAATTGGACCATGTAAGGTCTTGAAGAAATTTTGGACAAATGCTTATGAGATTGAATTACCTGATGGGATCGAAATTTCTCCAATATTCAATATCTCATATTTATACCCATATAAAGCTAAGGAAACAGGGACAGAAAATGAACAACTAGAAGTCCAGTGGACAAAACAAATGCCAGTTGCAAAAAAGCCATAGATAGAGTGCATACTAGACAAAAGGGTCGGCAAGAAGACCAGGCGAAAGCAATATTTTGAATATTTGGTCAAGTGGAAGGGCCATCCAGTTGAACATGCCAGCTGCGAGAAGGAATCAAAGATCTAGAGGCATGGACACACCGTACGCAAGCTCATGGACAGGATCCCATGAAAAGTTTCAAGCAAGGGAGTATGATGCAGGAGCATCTCAAGCGAGCCAGCGCGGAGGCAAAGGACAACTGGAAAAGCGCCCAATGAAAATTTTGAAAATGTCTTGAAACATTAATGAAGTCATCAAGTGGAGGCACACTTGTAAAATGTAAATGGACCTTGAGTGATCCACTCTCTTCCTTAGTAGGTAGAAGGCATTTATGATAGTTAATGCAAGTAGATAGAAATTAATGTGTCGATTAGACAGTTTAGAAGAAAAGAGGTAAACATGATATAGACACCCTCATTTTGTATTGTAAAGGGAGGAGAGAAGAATGAGATTATGCCAATTGAGAGCATAGAGCATAGAAGAGAAGAAGCATAGAGCTGTGTAGAAGAATTCCATGTATAGAAGTTTTGGATTAATACAAGAAGGATTTGATTTAGACTCATGGTGTTCAATTATTCTCTGTGTATGCATTTTTGAAGGTTATGCTCATGAATGTTTTACTCTTTCTGTCATGCAATTTCTTTTATGCTATGTATGAAGGATTTCTTGTTGAATGTTTGAAATCTGAGAGGAAAGGGTAAAGGAATGAGTTTCAATTGTTTCTCTATCTAAGCAAGAGTTCTTGCAAGGAGTGCAGTTGAACTTTCCACAAGGATTGTGTTGACAAAGGGTTCATAGGTTTGTCTCTGAAATATATAACAAAAATAGCTTTTGTTCTCATTTCCTTAAAGTGCAGCTAGGCACAGGAGCCGTGCAAGGTGTGCGCAGGCCGAGTAGAGTTTCAGGTTTTGTAACCTGAATGAAGTATTGAGAGATTGCTACTGTAGTGAGTGCACAGAGATGATAGATTCCAATTCCTTGGAGTAATTAAGGAATTTTCCACAAGGAGTGCATGCAAGAGTCTTCTTCAAGACTCGAAGTCAGAAAAATCTCAGGATGGTTAAAGCCTTCAAAGTTGTTGAAGGAAGCACAAGAAACTTGTGCATTGGAATAGTGGGAAGGCATTACAAGTTTGTGTCACTGATAGTTAAGTACCGTGGGAAAACCACTTGGTAAAAGGTTGTAGAATTCCTTGTGAAGGAAAAAGACGGACGGTCAGAATCCTCTGTGGAGAATTCACGAAGTCCCGTGAGCCGTCAGATCCCACGAAGGAGAAGGGGAGTTATGATGAGTTCTTTCGAGGGGTTCAAGCTCAGAAGCAGTAGAATCGTAGATTCAAGCCATGGGAGCCGTTGGATTTACCCGTGGATTTCTATTTTGGGGTTTCATAGATTGAAGTCCTGTAATCTTTGCAACAAGACTCACGAAATCATGAAGCGTGAAGCCCCGAGGGAGAAAGGATTGTGTGGGCTACAGAAGGAAGTAGAGTGGACAGGTGGTGCACTCTCGACAAGGAAGTCAATTTTGTTGACCATTTTAGGGTTTCATAGGGTGGAGTCCTGAAATCTTCACATCAAGATTTGCAAAATCGTGAAGTTCAAAATCCCGATGGAATGAAGGGCTATTGAAAGGTCAACCTTGCAAGTGCATCAGAGTTTCGGTAGTTCAGGTTTCGGGAATCAATGGGATGAGTTGCTTGACATCGCAACTCCCAAAATCATGAGAAGGAGAAAGATGATATAGAGAGAGAAAAGGCCAAGCATCATAAATTTAGGTTTCGGGGGTCTGAGAGACAAGACACTTGACCACAGGATTCATGGAATCACGAAGTCCAATCTCTCGAAGTGCGAAGGGAGATTTCACGAGGTTTGGTTGTGGGTGCAAATCTCCCGAAAGGGAAATATAAGAGCCAATTTCTGAGAAGCTCCTTGGGCCAGTGGAAGAGGAAAGATCCTGTGTGCATGGACTTCTGACCTGCGGGTTGGGAGGCTAACGTACATCATCAAATCCCACCCCCATGTCCTTCAAAGTTTTAGTCCCTAAGGTGTAGGACAGTTGGTGACAGAGTGTGTTGTTAAGCCACTCCGTGTTGCTAAAGTCATCGGTTCAAAACCTGCGGGGAAAAAAAATCCAACCATGTTAAGGGTTGGTGTGGCTCAAGACAGATGCGATCCCCTGGTGATTTTGACATCTTAGATGCCCCTGAGTCATGGTTTCTCAAGCCACAGGTTAATCCCAATGCCAACAGGTCTGGACACATTAACAAACAAAAATATATATATAACTTTTTCAAACTAATAAGTTTAACACAATTTAATTTTGTTTTTATTAAACACACTTCTTTTCTGAGTGTAACTTAAGAGATCAGATGGTCTCCCATACTCACCTTCAAAAAAAAACAATTGTTGCTCAAGAAATAGGGTGAAAATTAAAACATCATTAGTTGACCTATCCCTACTCACCCTACCCTTGTCCATTAAGGGATTGGGTCATGATAATACAAAGAACTGTGTGACTCGAAACTTTTTCAATGATTGATCTCCCTCAATTCTAATTGATTGCATTGTTTCACTTGTAAAATCAATATGCATTTCAAGCTATTGGATTTCAATTTGTAAAATCAATATGCATTTCAATATATTGGATTTTAATTTGTAAAATCAATATGCATTTCAAGCTATTGGATTTCAATTATTTTTTTATTAAAATCTAAAGTATGATTTCTTAAATTATAATTGTTTTGGTAAGTGTTTTAAAGTTACTATACACATAACTTGCAAATAAATTGCAATATTTTATTAATTAAAGTTCAATAATGTTATTTCATGGGGTTTTTTAAGAAAATAAGTTACAAAGAGTTTCTAAAATGGAATCTCCAAATTTTATAGGATTATATTGTATAAAAATAAAAGAGTTTCATTTTTGTGATAAAATATTTTAGGTTCATTTTTGTGATAAAATATTTTAGGTAAAAATTAAATTATAGGAAAACAATGTATATAGATGTTTAGATATTTCATGTTGTTCTTAATTGTAATTTAGTATTTAATGTTAATTGTTTAAGTATTAGAAGTTAATAATTGACATTCTAGTATTTAACATTAGATGTTTAAATATTCTAGTTAATACTTTACATTTTATAAGATTACATGGGATTTTGACATTTTCATATTAGAAAAATGAATTGAGAAAAATATATTGAATTGGCATTCTTTAATAACTTATTATATTTAAAAGTCATACAATATAGAATTGACCCATAAAAGAAATGTTTTGCACAAGTATAATTTTAACATGTCAAAATTAATTTTATTTTTGAACTTGTAAAGCTTGAATACAACTTCATGCTTATACTTATTCGACACCTATGCTTTTAGGTGTGGATCTGCATCTACCATATTTAGTAAAATTTAACCAAAATAGTTTCTTCATAATTTGATGGTATCATGGTATGGTTTAATTTGGTTCATAATTCTATGATATGGTTTATTTTTTTCAAAGTTATTCATAATTTATTCATCTGGTATTCACAAGTTGTCTTAACTTTGTATGCACTGCATGAGGAAAAGATATTATATGAGTTTGTCTCAGAGTATGGAAGGTATATTATCATAATAAATGTATTATTTGATGTAATATAAATTTAAATATATTTGATGGTTCTCTTATTATTTTGAGAACAAGTTTAAAAAAATAGTTTGTTATATAATTCTGTTATTTGTTTTACTATTGGTATAAATGAATTTGTTTTATTGTTTTTTTCATAGAAACTAGATATTTTTTAGTATATTATATTTTGAATGTGATTTTGTCTTTGTAACAATTTTTTTTCAAAAAAGATAAAAAAATACTTCCTAAGATTAAAAAAAAAACTTTTTAATTATTTGTTGTCATTTTTTAAGTTAATGTTAATGGTTTTTATGTTGTAAATGTCATATACACTTATCATTAGTGGAACTCAAGTTTCATTGTTTGTTAGAACTTTCTTCCCATTGGTAGGGTTATGAAAGTGACTTTGAAAATGTGTTTCTTAATTTTAATTTCATTGAGAGCATGCCACTTTAATAATGAAAAATCCCTCGTGTTGATTTTCTTATGTAATACTTTGATTGAAAACTATACGCATCTCAAGAATATTGATAAGTTCATTTTGATATAGATTTTAATTTTCATACTTCAATGTTTTATGTGTTTATATCGATGGATAGAGGTACATGTCATCACAATGGAACTTCTATAATTTGTCTTCTTTTGGTGAAGAGTAATTGTGAAAACTATGAACACAATGAAGTCATGGATTTCATAAAGGAAAGATAAACTTGTGGTTTGAAACTTTAGATAGATAAACCCTAGATGAGAGAGATGATGTATTTGAGCTTGCTAGAGTTCCAATTCTAATAGATCTCTCTACGCATATCATTTTATGGACGTTAGCTCTTCCATTTTCAAAAGAAAAATTTAAGTGAACTTACAACATGAGAAATCAACCCTTTGATCTTCCAATATTGAATTGATCAAAATTATAATGGGTAATGACTCTTTGTAGAATAAAATTGAGGCAATTAGGCTTTGAATTGAGGGGATTTGATCATAATTGTTTTCAATTATAGTTTTATCTCCTTTAGGTGTCTTTGTTTTTTTGTTACTTGTAACCATATTCACCTTATGCATTACAACAATCAATAAGATTCCTATGAAGGCCCTACAACTTGCAACCTTCTTAAAATTGGTATGCCTATGAGTAACTAATGCAATGAAATTTTAGATGTTAGAGACCAAATTTTCATTTGTTTTAACATAATATTAAATGAATTTATCTAGAAGTTGTTTCTAGTAACTGGTCCTTCAATTTGACATGTAAAGTTAGAAAATATTCTCTACATCGTAAGTTGGAAGAACATAGTTTCATATTTATGTTGGTCTCTAGGCCCTTATGGATATATGACTTATCAAATATGTTACCTTTGTAAGTGTTCTCACTCTATTATTAATTCATATTTCACCATATATAGTTGCCTCTCCTTGAATGTAAGGCCCCAAAATATTATCTTCCTTATTGTACTGGACTTTATGTGTCATCATCACATTTCATATCACATTGAATTTACATGTTCCTTGTGTACTTATACTCTATTATAGTTAATCGTTGTCTCATATTTATGGTGATCCTTTTCAAAATGAGGGGAAATTGTTAATTTTATATAATGATTTAATGTTTCATCTCTCCTCTTTAAATCCATGATCAAATTTGAAAAGTAGAATTATATCTCATTTTTAAGAGTTATTATTGATTTATCATTTAATTGTACACATGTTTATTTTTTCAATTTAAAATTTTTAAATGTTTTTCAGAATTTTTCTTTATATATGTTGTATAATAATTCAAAAATTCTTATTTAAATACCCATGTTGAAATTGTGTCAATTTCAAGTAATAAAATACATCATCCATTATAAACAAAAAAAATTAAGTTATGAACCATTCTAGTAGTACAATGAACTAGCCACTTTAAAAAATAAATTTAGTTTATACAAACCATTTTACACATCACCAAAACTTGTTAGCTTTCATAAAATTAATATGCTAAAATACTCTAAAAAAAATAAAAAAACACACTTTCAAACTAAACTCCTTATGACCAATATTGTGCTCATTCTTGGGAGAATGATGGCTTGTTACAAGATATACCTAGATTTCAATCAAATGGATATATAAACTCTCTAGTTGTTAATATTTCTCCCTAGGTAACCATAAAACACCACTTACAAAAATAAAAATGAACAATATAACACTAATTACAAAAACTCTAAAAGTATAGTTGCAAAATAAAACCCATGTGTAATGTGTAATGGTGTTTCTAGAGTTTTTCCCATGTAAATTTTAGCAATTGAAGAGCAAGTGGCTCCACTCATAACCTACCCAATTGAAGAAAAAAGGAAAATCATTTAACATAAAAATAGAGACGAAGCCAATGGGGCATTGCTAAAGTGGAACATTCATAGATTGTTAAAAAATCAATCCATTAGTGTTTTTTTTATTGGAACCATTTTACACATCACCAAAACCTATTATATTTCATAAAATTAATATGCTAAAATACTCTACAAAAAAACTTTCAAACTAAACTCCTTATGACCAATATTATGCTCATTCTATGGAGAATGATGGCTTGTTACAACATCTACCTATATTTCAATCAAATGGATATTGAAACTCTCCAGTTGTTAAGATTTCTCCCTAGGTGACCATAAAACATCACTTACAAAAATAAAAATGAATGATATCACACTAGTTACAAAAACCCTAAAATAATAGTTTCAAAATACAACCCGTGTGTAATGTGTAGTGGTGTTTCTAGATTTTTTCCCATGTAACTTTTAGCAAATGAAGAGCAAGTGGCTCCATGCATAACCTACCCAATTGAATAAAAAAGGAAAATCATTTAACATAAAAATAGAGACGACGCCAATGGGGCATTGCTAAATTGGAACATTCATAGATTGTTAAAAAATCAATCCATTAGTGTTTTTGTTATTGTTGTGGTTTTCCTCATCCAAATAAAATGAGGAATGATATTAACTGCAATGATAAAATATAGCACCAAAAATAAATACTATGCTAATTGAACACTATTTCATGGGAATTTGGATAAAGTGTTAAGAGGTTCAATGGGTTTCATTTTGATTATGACCAGCCTCACACATTTGGCATGATGAATGAGGCCAATGCAAGTTTTGATTAACATTAGCAGAATAGACATAAAAAACACAAAGTATATGAATGGGGAAATAGTTCATAGATACAAGTAGTTAGAATGTTAAGATGTCCATCAAGGTTTAATTTATTGTTTGTGACTAGCTCCATCTATATGGTATGAGGGATGATATCGGGTGTAATTTATATGTGATATTAATATAATAGACACCCCATATAATTCAACTATAAGCATTATTTTCTTCGCACATATAAGATAACTTTCAAAATTATGAGCCATGTGGAAATATTTGGTAAATTTTATGGAATAGACACCCCAAACTCTTCATTTTTCCTATGGTTTCCCCATCGATGTCACATTAATTTCATTTTTTTCAATTTTTCCTAGGGTTTACCAACCATATCACGGGATTTTCAAAAGGATGACAATATGACCTAAAGTCCAAGAAGATGAGTCCATATGTAACTCCAATGCAATTTTGAGTCTAGACAAAAAATGTTATTGGATTAGATAACATGCAAATGCATTGATAAGGAAAAACAACACAAATAGTAATAAACACATGTACCTATTCAGAATCATTGAGATTATCCTTGTGGTTATCATTGAATTATCTATAGGTATCCCCCATGAATTATCTTTTACCCTTTATGCATGAAACCACATAGTTAAAACCTCTACATTGACCCCCATTGATTAACCCATGGTTACAACAACACATTCAATCTCAATGACTAAAATGGAGTATCTATCAAGGAATTTTTTGTTGAGCAAAGGTGAAAAGAACTTGTGGGCATTAGAAGTATCATTCTCGATGATTTTTTCCTTTAAGACACTAACAAACACAAAAATAACTACCCTTTGTTACACCCTCTTCACCATGCTCTTCATACTCTCATTTGACAATTGATTTTTCTCTTCCATGGTCAACATAGGGATCATCTAAGACACACAAAAAAAACTAGCTTCAACACTGCCACACCTTCAATTTTGGAAGCCATGATTTCAAGGATAACCTATGGATGTTTTAACATAAAAATAATGTATAAGGGACCTACATAAACCCAAGTCCAAGAGTGAATTTCTTTCACTAAAATAAAACCACAACCTAGTGGAGGTTTTTAATAATTACAAGATTGGAAAATTGATCAAAAAACTCTTTCCTAAAACCTTCACTTTGAAAACAAAGGTTTTAGTGGATATTATAGTATATGTTCACTATAACTAACAATTATGGGCTATCAAAGGTCCTAATGGAGGTTTTTTGTTTTGGTGTGATTATAATAGTACAGTGCACTAGTGCACACATATGTAATGTGCATATGTGCATATTATATATATTTAAAGCATTGGTGTGTATTAGATTTTCTAAAGAAGTTATGCATATCAAAGAACTAATGCATATTATACACTCCTAAAGCACTAGTGCATATTGGATATTTTGAATTGCATTGATGCTTATTATATTTCTAAAAACCCATCGCATATACTATATGATTCAACACCTGTTTTAATATATCATTGTGCATTGTTAAATCTTGGTAACAGTAACGATGGGAGTAACAACCATAGTAACAATATTGTAGTAGGAAAGTCATATTTTAGTTAGGACCATAGAGACTCTTATTACAATTATTATCTCTAGTGTATGTTTTGCATGCATTTCACATCGGTGCATAAAAATTATTTAAAGTCAACAATATATATATAGTGCCTCATCAATTATAGAGTCAATATGATGAAATTTTTCTCCTAATGATAGAAGAAGCATAGGTTGTCATTTACTCACCTAGGAGCCTCACTAGATAGAGGAGGGATTATAACTACATTTATATTATAATATACACAATTGCATAAATCAAAAAATTTTACTATGGCAACAAGTGATTCATAAACAATATGCATTCTTTCAAAGTTATCCATCAAGTTTTCTCTCAAAATATCTTATGTTTTATCTGTTGGAACACACAGAATTTTGAACTTTTGAGCTTTATATTTTTCACCTCTTAGGAATAAAATTTTACCCAAAGAAAGAAAAAGTTGGAAAATGGCATTTTAACGTTAAATCAAATTCATTTCTTGTTATTTAATAATAAAGCATGTGCAATATTTATCGTCTATGAATTTACTTAATTTGATCGAGTGACCCTAACAATCTCTGAAGTTCCAAAGACGTATGTGTTTTAAAGGGTAAATCTCTAACGGTCGCTTCGGAGCTCCGCACTTTGGATGTTCCAACAAGTCTAAACAATAGAACCCCCAAGCTTCAAAAACCAAAAGTAACAGCTCGCAATAAATCCTAAATAAATCATGAACACGAGTCATAGGACATGTGTCCTTGAAATCTTTCATGAGCTGACACATGGTAGTTATTTTTGAAATTTTTGTTGGATGATTCACATTCTCTAGAGTGACATGTGGCACCTCTCTTTTCTTGGTACATCATCCAGAATGACGTCAACTATGCCATGTCACTCTGGGAGGTGGCCCTTTGGGATTTTAACATAGATTAAGTACACAAATCACCGAAGTTTCAAAAGGTCAAAGTATTGGACCTTTCAAAAGAGTAAAAAGGAGTTAATAAAACATTTAATATCGAAAGTTAATCGCGATTAAGATTTAATTAATTACTTCACAGTTTCAGTTTCAAGAAATTTCCTTTTTTCTATATTCAAAACCCCTAAAGTATGAACTTCTGAAACACTTGAAGTTAGTAGAACGTTTTAAACATGATTATTAAGATTTAAAATCTATTGTCCATAAATTAACTCCTCTGCAGGTTCAGGATTAGGGAGGTTTCCACTGTGTCACATCCAAAGCTCCCAAACGCGAACTGTCGAAGTATTGATGGAATTTATGGTCGATTAAGGGTAATGATTTCAAACAAATATTTTGGATTCCCAGGTAGTCAATTCCATTAAGGTTAATAAATTCCTCGTCAGTGATGCTATACAAAGATCAATAAACTTTTGTTTGAATTAAATAACTTCAATTTTAAAATCACTTTCACCACTCACAATTAGTAGTTCTATATAGTAAAGAAATCACAGACTTCTGCTGAAATAGGTAAGCTCACTCTATTTCCTTGAGGATTATAGCACCGCAAAAATGGACCCCAGCCATTTCTGAACCTATTCATTTTTATCAGTCCAAATTATGGGAGGAGAAGGCCAAATATTTATTTAATGAAATTTGTCACAATGTCATAGTGCCTGTTCACATAGCCATTTATGGTCACCCACCTCCCTGGATTTTAGAGAGAATTATGGGAAACTTAGGCAAGCTCGCAGATTGTTTCATTAAGGATAATTTTTCCTAATTATCAACAAATATGGTTTTAGGCACTAGAGACTTATTACATAATTAGTTGAACAGGCATGGGCCCTCAAACTATGACACATGTCCTCCAAGTAGTGACTAATATCATGGATTAAGGTGTGGTTTGGAGGCAGAATGAAAGCATTGACTTAAACAAGCCATTACTCATATGGCTTCACGATAATGGACAATGACTCTAACCACAATATCAACCTTTCTTGTGCTACTTATACTTTGTTATATGTGGTAATTATGTTTGTAATACATATGCATAAGTAGTGTGTAATGTGGATGTAGTTTTAGGGTTTTATAGTGGGATATAGCATGTACCCATTGTATTGAATATGCATTATTTAAAACTATATTTGTGTGCAAGATAAAGTGCTACTTAATATGTATGCCTAATTTTAAGTTAATGCATTTTTTTATTTGAACATAAAGTTCCTAGTAGTTAATGGATATTACTTCTTCATAACTAAAACAAATTTATTGATTATTTTCTAAACTTTATCTTACAATTCAAAATTCCATAATATTTTTTAATTATACATAAAAATAAGCTATTTAGTAGAAAATTTACATTGGGCTTCCTCTCATGAATTACCATGGTGACATAAATTAGGTGATGTTGTAAGCTTATGTGGCATTGTACCATTGAAAAGAGTTTTGGAATTGAAGTAGCTAGGTGGACCAAGGGAGCTTTTTCCAAAACAAAATTTAACAATTAATTGACAGGTGACCAAAAAAAAAGGTAATTTATACTAAAAAAATTAATTTCCAATCAAATAAAAAAAATTAAAATCTTCTTGGATTCCTCCCAAAATTAAATTGTAGCCAGCCATCATTTTGAAAAAGATGTGCACGATGATATTCCTGCCAATAAAAAGTAGAAGTTAGAATGTCTGTGACCATTTGAAGGAAATGCATGATGTGACCGTTTGAAGGAGATGCACGACTAGATGGCAGTAGAATTAGAATGTTCCTGAAGTAGAATTTGAAAAAAATACCATGAATTACTCATAATGTTGCATAAAGCGCCTACCTGAATTCCTTTCCATTGAAATCAAATTAGCATTTAGGTCATCAAATATCTTACCTAACCCATCTGTGTGTATATATACAAAACACTCTTCACATGTTCACATATAATAGAGATCAGCAGAATGGGTAACATGCTCCTGCGAGGAGTCATCCAACGTCATGGTCGACAGATAAAGATAACGAGAGCCGATGGTATGGTGATGAAGCTGTAGAGTCCTGTTATTTTATTATCCAGATCATTGAATATTTTAGGTAGTTTTTGGTCCTTGACCTCTTTTTGAAAGGGTGGGGATTATAGCTGCCCATCTCTATTCTCTCATTCCTCTCTGAATCTTACAGGACAAATTCATCAATTACAATAACAATATGAATAGAAGGTACTTTGCAAGATCTTTTGATCATTGCATTCCAAGCGCCAGTTCCAAGTTACAGCCAGAGTCTTCTACGGACATATGTAAAGATTCAATCAAACAAGAAGAAACAAATGATCCTAGAAGCATTTAATAAAACAAGAAGAAGGAAATGATCCTAAAAGGGGCATCAAGATTGTTTCTTCTTCCTACTTCACCGATGGATCCACCATGTGTGTAAAGCTTCGACTGAGAAAAGAAGAGGTCGCTTCCTTTCTTTCATCCAATAACGTCAATGTGGTGATGAGGAGATGAAACCTATGATATGAGATATCTCCTACATTGGAGATATCTCCTGCAAACTAGGTCACCATGAACCCCATCAACGTTATTTAAAGTCAGTAATCTTTACCCATTGACGTGGTTTATTTTTAATATTCTTCCTTTCTCTTTCAATGGATTTTTTGAATTAAACCCAAGTCCAAGAGTGAATTTCTTGCACTAAAAGAAAAACACTACCTAGTGGAGGTTTTTAATAGTTACAAGATTGGGAAATTTATCAAAAGACTCTTTGCTAAAACCTTCGCTTTGACAACAAAGGTTTTAGTGGATATTTTAGTATATGTTCACTATAACTAAAAATTATGGGCTATGAGAGGTCCTAATATGTAATGTGAATATGTGCATATTATATATATTTAAATCATTGGTGTGTATTAGATTTTCTAAAGAGCTTATGCATATCAAATAACTAATGCATATTATACACTCCTAAAGCACTAGTGTGTATTGGATATTTTGAATAGCATTGATGCTTATTATATTTCTAAAAACCCATCGCATATACTATAGGATTCAACACATATTTTAATATATCATTTTGCATCGTTAAATCTTGGTAACGGTAAACATGGGATTAACAACAACAGTAACAATATTGTAGTAGGAAAATCATACTTTAGTTAGGACCATAGAGACTCTTATTACAATTATTAGCTCCAGTGTATTTTTGCATGCATTTCACATCGGTGCACTAAAATTATTTAAACACAACAATATATATATAGATAGATAGTGCCTCATCAATTACAGAGGCAATATGATGGAATTTTTCTACTAATGATAGAAGAAGCATAGGTTTTCATTTACTCACCTAGGAGCCTCACTAGATAGAGGAGGGATTATACCTACATTTATAGTATAATATACACAATTGCATAAATTGAAAATTTTTACCATGGTAACAAGTGATTCATAGACAATATGCATTCTTTCAAAGCTATCCATCATGTTTTCTCTCAAAATATCTTATGTTGTATCTGTTGGAACACACACAATTTTGAAATTTTGAGCTTCATATTTTTCACGTCTTAGGTATAAAATTTTACCCAAAGAAAGCAAAAATTTGGAAAATGGCCTTTTAATTTTAAATCAAATTCATTTCTTGTTATTTAATAATAAATCATGTGCAATACCTATCATCGATGAGTTTAATTAACTTGATCAAGTGACCCTAACGATGCCCGAAGTTCCAGAGCCGCCTGAGTTTTAAAGGGTAAATTTCTAACGATCAATCCGGAGCTCTGTTCTTCGGATGTTCCAACAAGTCTAAATAGTAGAAACCCTGAAGCATTAAAAACCGAAAGTAACAGCTCGCGATAAATCCTAAAGAACTCATGAACACAAGTCATAGTATATGTGTCTTTGAAATCTTTCACGAGCTCACACATGGCACTTATTTTTGAAATTTTCGTTGGATGATTCACATGATCTCGACTAACATGTGGCACCTCTCTTTTCTTGGCACGTCATCCAGAATGATGTCATCTCTACCACGTCACTCCGGGAGATGGCCCTTCAGGATTTTAACATAGAGTGAGTGCACAAATCACCGAAGTTTCAAAAGGTCAAAGTATTGGACCTTTCAAAAGAGTAAAAATGACTTAATAAAACATTTAATATCGAAATGTAATCGCAATTAAGAGTTAATTAATTACTTCACAATTTCATATTTCGAGAAATTTCCTTTCTTCTATATTCAAAACCCCTAAAGTCCAAAATTATGAAACACTTGAAGTTAATACAATGTTTTAAACGAGATTAATTAAGATTTAAAATCGATTGTCCAGAGATTAACTCCTCTGAGGGTTCGGGATTCGGGAGGTTTCCACCGTGTCACATCCAAAGCTCCCAAATGCGAACTATTGAAGTATTGATGGCGTTTATGGTCAATTAAGGGTAATGATTTCAAACAAATATTGTGGATTCCTAGGTATTCAATTCCATTAAGGTTAATAAATTTCTCGTCGTTGAGGCTATATGAAGGTCAATAAACTTTTGTTTGAATTAAATAACTTCAATTTGAAAATCACTTTCACCACTCACAATTAGTAGTTCTATCTAGTAAAGAAATCACAGACTTTTGTCGAAACCCGAATGCATATGTTCTATCAAACACTATTCCGCGAGTCACAGAAGGAAATAAAACCTGGATGCAAGTTTTTAAGGTCCTGTAACATGAAATCATCAATTGTCCAAAAGACTCTATCGAGGAAGATGATGACTCTTATACATTTAAGCTTAGACATATAACACATTTGGAGTTGCACAAGATAGCAGCATGGTCGAGAATCATGCCTTACAACAATATAATAAGTTAGTCCTTCAAACACGTTGACATCCATACCAAGAGCATCAACAACCAAAACCAGGTTTTCGTTGGCTCTTTTCGACTAGAACACCTACAAGTGATGTACAAAATCTCTCCAAATCCTAAATACACTTACAATGTCACATTCCTTATAGAGTTCGAGAGAAAATATTTCATACAATACTCTAGGAGTGGTCATGATATAATCAATACATGGTGGGGAGGAGGG